>PVKN010001085.1:0-38475 GCA_004027915.1 Capromys pilorides | reverse complement strand
GTGCCCTGGGAACCGAGTTCCTGGCCTCGAACCTCTACCGAGTGAGCACAAGGCCAGCTGGACGAACTAAAATTAACCCCATGAACAAAAAAGACAGTTTCAGAATCCTGCATGCATTGAGCTGAGTTATTGAGTGCCCTAATTCTCTTAAAGAAAGACAAAGAAGCATCCCTCTTGTCCTCCTTCCCTTACCATTCAGACAGGAAAGAACACTGCTCACAATAAAAATTTTTAGGGCAAATGGTAGCTTTCTGTTGGTAGCATTTCCCTGAAATCGCTGGGGCTTTTTTTTTTTTTGGGCGGGGAGGCTTATTCCAAACCTGGACCCTAAAAATGGGGCTGGTAGGCACCAAATCAGGATGCTCAGAGCCCATAAGCACGCTTCCATCTGCCTCCTCCTAAACATAGTCTCCTGAACTAAGAAACGTCAGCTTGCATGTGGTCCCGGGTGTGACTTGCAGAACACGTGCTTGCCGGTAACAACAAAAGCTGACACTTTGTCATAATCCTCGTCTCTATTTTTGAGTCTCAGTCACTAAACAAACTTTCTCTCAGCTGCAGTGAAGACTCCAAGGAGAGTCGCAGTCCCCCAGGGTGTTTTGTTTTCTTGGGTTTGTTTGTTTGTTTTGTTTTTTGTTTTTTCTTTTTTCTTTTTCCTGGTAATCAAAGACTGCTACACCATCAACCTTCTCCGAAGACCTTATGCAAACCTTTAGGCAAGAACACACAACCCCCGGTACTGGGGTTCAAATACATTCTACAATGCCTCCAGAGGGGAGCCCCAGTTTTTACTGGTTTGAAAGGAAAGAAAAAAAGATAAGGGGGAAGATAGAGAACGATTGGTTAATATCAGTCAGACAAACTTATCTGTGATGGCCCTGGGGTCCGCAGGATTCAGCAGTGCACAGAATACGAGGTCAAGATCAAGAACCGAGCTCCTAGGCCTATTCAAGAGACCAATGGATGGATCCTTGGTTCTGATTTACTGCCAACATCTGCTCCAAAGATCTTGCCAAATGCAACCATAATGCTACCACTCTGAACATTTTGCATGGTTGAACTTTCCAGATTTTTCTAGAAACATCAATAGGTGATCATTGCCGCAAATGGCATCTGACCCTGCTGTGGATGGTATTCTGTTGAGGAGCTGGGATTGTTTAAAAGAACGTTTGAAGGGAAAGCCAAAGAGCTCCAAGAAGACATGGACAGGAGTCTCGGTGTTGTTGCCCCCTGTGATGGAGCCCTGTGCCCGTCTCTTTTCAGTGGCCTGTGGTCACTACCTGCCAATGTGGATGTTAAACACTGTCTCCCTGCATGCTGCGGGGCTGCCTGTAGCCAGCCTGCCTCTCTCTGTCATCTGTGCTACACATCCAGGGATGAGTGGGCGCTGGCACTGCAGTGTGCGCACTTGACCCTTTTTCGACCAGACTCATCTGTCGTCTTGCCAAAGCATTTCCTATGACACGCACACCCATGATGTCCAGCTCCAGGGAGAGGCCAGCGGACCTGCAGCCCCCAGCCAGCTCAGGAAGGCTGTGTGAAGTGAGAATTTCCGGGCCGACTTGACAACGGTGAGTCAGGCTGGCAGGAGCCTGCCGCAGAGAAGACCAAGCCTGGCTAAGCTGAAAGAAGTGGGGGCCCGAAGCAGAGGCTCTTTGGCTTCCTGGGGCACCCAGATGTTCAAAAGGTTGTGCCCAAGCTCTCCAGGGGATGCTGGGCTTGGGAGGGCTGAGACTGCTGCATCTCAAGCCCGAAAAGGATTTATTCTTCACACCCTACCCTCGTGAGCCTGGAACTGTGTCCAGATTTACTTCCTCCTTCACAGGGCTGTGGACGCACCTAGGTAACAAAGAACACAGCTGATAGTACCCATGAACTCTAACCAGGCCCCAAACTTCATTGACTCATGAATTCCTGACCATAACATAGTAGGAGGGGCCTACCGTCCCCATGTTAGGGAGGAAGAAACTGAGGCATGCAAAGATGACACAACGCTCCCAGGGTGAAAGACCTAGAGACAAGGGGCGCAGATGCTATGTGATGCTATGTGCTGGTTGTTTCACCCAGCTGCCAAACCTAGAGCAGCCCTGTGTCCCAAGGACCACAGCAGATTTTCCTCAAGGATGATGTCCTGGGAGAGAGAAACAGGATGAGCTGGAAATTTGGGGGTGCAAGAGGCTCAACAAGCACAATGATGGCGAACCTTCTGGAGCTTTCAATGACAGTAAGCAGCCCCCTGCAGCACATCTGCCATGGCTTTGCCACCACTGACCTACCCATGTTGTGGGTTCCAATCAAGGAACACAGAGACACAGGGAGCCAGCTGGAAGCAGAAACCCAGGTCAAACAACAGTGGCTCGCAGAGGTCAGGGTCCTACTTTTACTTTGACAGAGGTGGTCTTGGAGAAGAGGCCTGTGCCTTGCACAGACCCTCACTGAGAGGGGTCCAGAGCACACCCAAAGGAGGTTCTACCTCAACTGCTAGGCACCACGGACTGCAGGGTACCTTGGGGAACACCCAGGAATAGACATGGGTTGGACAGACGGATAAGCAGATACGGTTATAGAGGAAAACGCAGGTTACAGCTTCTACCTAGACACCCCAGAGGAGGGCAGCCTTCCCATCGGAGCCCCAGGCCTCCTCAAGACAAGGATGATGGCCAACTTGAAGCAGATCACTCCAGGGCAACCCAAAGACAAATTTATGCAACAGCCCTGAGAAGGCTAGAGCAGCCAACACACCAGCTTATAAAATTAACAGCCGCTCTCCGAGGGCGGGGTGGAGAGCCAAACAAACAAGCCTATGGTCTGCAGACCAGGAGGGAGTGTGGGCTGAGGCGTCTCCCTGGGGGAACACTCTTTGGTAAGGGTTGGACTCTCCTCCCAGCTGCCAGGGAACCTGGGGTGCAGGCAGTGCAGGAGAGCAAGCAGGTGACCCTGCTACACCCTTCTCAGACACATTCCCCTGATCTTTGAAAGTAGAAAACACCCTGCTCAGTTGTGGAGCCCACTGGGAACTTGCTATGGACTTGGGACCCTGTTGACTCTGGCCTCTCTCTTCATTTCTACAGCAGGATCTACTTGAGGTTGGGGAAGGAAGGATGGCCTTTTGGAAGGTGACAAATGTTACATCCTATCTAAGACCTTGGGCTGCAGGTAACTAATCCCAGGAGTCACTTAAGTAAGGTGTCTACAGTGACAGAGGGAGTGACAAACTTTTCTCTACAGAGCCAGACAGTAATTGTTTCCGGCTGGTGGGTGTTTGGAACTCTGCGGATACTATTCAGCTCTGCATTGTTGTGTGTGAAGATGATATGCAAATGAGAGCATTGCCGTGTTCCAATAAAACTTTGCTTATGGACACTGACATCTGAATTGCAAATGATTTTAGAATGTTGCAAATTATTCTTCCGCCCATTTAAAAAAATTTTAAAGTATAAAACCATTCTTAGTTCCTGATTATGATCTGTATAAGAGAGGTAACACAACTCCTAACCAGGTGGCCCCCTGGCTAGTGAGGGTCTAAGAGGGAAAATGTCCACGGCTAGATGAGAATGTGGACAGCTAGGCCAACACACTCTTTGTGCTTTCCAGCTTGACCTCGATGAGCAGTCCTGTACTCCATGGGCTGACAACCAGGAACACACTGTCCACACTCCCAAGGTCCTGTCTCTCTTGGAGTTGTTCACAGACGGAGAGCTTGTTAACCCTCAAGGGAGCTTGGTCAATGCATGGCTTTTCTGCCTCACATTTTTTTCATCTGCATAAATGAAGATGGGCTGCAAACAACCTAGTGCCAATCCAGTGTGTCATTCATCAAGAAGACAAAATATGTTTATTATTCTAAAAAATGTAGCAACTTTTGATTTTCTTTCTTTTGGCTGATTCCAAATACATGAACTCTTTATCTCTGCACAGGGTGAAATGAATGACTTAAGTCCCAGTGGGAAATTACCCTGTGGTTCCTTTGAACTAAATCATCCCTTGGAAGTGTTAGTTCAGAACCTCCATTGACTTCCAATAGTACAGAGAGAAGGACAGACTGGTCCAGGAGGGGCTACTCTTACTAAAAATACAGTCCTGAGAAACTTCTGGGCTTTCTGCTCCAGACAGCATTTAAGGAGGATATAAGAATTTTATACGCATTTGCGAAAAATACAAAAAAGGAGGGTCACCAATGAGAGGGAGAGAGAGGGACATGTGAACTGTGTGTGAGTCTGCCAGCTGGCATCACTAGAAAAGAGGAAGATGCTAAGAACCACCAGCTCTTGGGGCGCCTAATGGGAGAGATGAGTGCAAAAAACATCACGCATCTGATCCAACATATGCCCATGTGTACCTCATTCAGTTCAATTGGTTCATCTTCATGTGTAAACAGCACAGCAATGAACGTACATCTATTTAACACCGTTAAGCCAAAAGGATTGTTCCTACGAGAAAGGCATATTTGATGCATATTTCCGTTTGGGCCCTCAGAGACAAGGATAAAATCGTTCAGGCTGTGTACATAGCATTAATGCAAAAATACCACATGTGACACATTCAGAAAGAGAAAGGGAGAGACTGCTGTTCTATCTCTCCTCACATTGATAAATCATCCTCCAGACATTAGAGCCAGCAGCAAATGTTTTCAGTTCATGGAATTAGACGTGGATGTTTCCTAAAGCAGTATTCAAATGGAACAGCAAAGGACAATGGGGAAAATAATGGAAAAGAATGATGCCAGAGGCCCTGTGTTGGCTCAAGGAGCCCGTAAGCTCATTGGTGACAGCAGAACTGGAAGAGAAGCCTGAGACCCTGAATTTGTTGACAGGCTGTGGAAAGACCCAGCAGTGCAGACACTGCTCACACTGTTAGGGCATGCTGCCCTGGGCCACAGAAGCACCTCCCTAGGGAGACAGTAGCTCTGGGACATGGAACAGGGAAGTGAACATGAATATTAGGGAATGAAGCACTCATAGAGATGGTATGTGTATTTATCTCTGGGTGTGTTTGTATATTTATAACTTTCCTCTTTATAAACAGGTTCTCTGGTATTATCATCCTGGCACTACCTGATCTTAGGCTCTCTCATACTTATCTTTCAATTTCTATAGAATGCACTAGAGTGCACTAGACCAAGAATCAGTCAACGATGGCTTATGAAGCCAATCTGGCCCACCACCTATATCTACAAATAAAGTTTTATTAGGACACAGTGTACCATGGTTGCTATGGCTACCTCCAAACTAGGATGGCAAAGTTGCATGGCCATGAGACGTCCACGTGGCCCACAAAGCCTAAAATGTTTGCTACAGAAAAATCTTCCAACCCTGTACTGATACATCTCCTCTGACTTTTGGTTTATGATTCTGGAAACTCCCACGGAGCTGCACAAAGGCCTGCTCTAGTGTTTCTTGCCCACCGTTTATATATCACCTATTTCTTACAAAGCTTCAGTTTGATTCACAAAAATGCACAGATCACATAAGCACATACATGTAAATTTCACAGAGGAAGGCAAGGAAATCAGGGCAACAGGAAAATGAAATAAACGACACAGAAAAGAAAACCAGGGGAGATGGGGACACATGGAACATAAAACACTGAGACTCTGTGTGTTTTCCATGGGCCACCAACCTGGTTCACAGCAGCCACCCCAGGCGAGACACAACGCATTTCCTACTCCACAACATCCCCTGGATGCTCGGGACAACCACAATCTTTGTCACAAAGACCTGTGTCCCATGGGTGCATCCAGGAAGTGGATGCTATGAGATACAGCGAACGAAGTCATCAATGAGACCCAGGGGTGTGTGTGATGGCGGGGGGGGGGGGCACGTGTAATGACAATGACAACATCCCAATGACATGTCCTGTGATGTTGAAGTGTCCTTCAGGGTGGGCCAACTCTTTGTCCCAAGGTGTTACTCAGCAGCAGTTCTTCCCATGTGTTTCAGAATTCTAAAATAAGGGCCTACAGCTGTCTAGTTGTCCATCAAGGTTTGCAGGAGACTGGCGCTAGGACTCCTCATGGATACCAAAATCTAAGGCTGCTCGATTCTGTTATACAAATGGCACAGCGCTTACACATAATCTACCCACATCCTCTCCTGTGCTGTGTCTGTCTTCCCCAGATTGCTAGTATCTAGTATCGCTAACACTATGCAAATGATATGCAAATAGTCATGATACCATATCATCAAGGGAAAAAAACAAGTAAACAAGTCTGTACATGAACATTATAGATTTGATTTCCCCCTTGCACCCAACTGTCATGACACGTACTTGGTTGAATCCATGGATGTAGAATAGGCAGACACAGAAAGCCAATTGGCTTTACAATCAGAATATAAATATACATATTCTTTTTTAGAAAGAGAGGAAACAGTAGCCACTGACAGCCTCGTGCTGGCTTTGACACAAAATCCCTCAGCCGTGTGCAGGAGAGAAGGCCTGGTCCACCCACTCTTGCTATCCTTGCGTCAGGAATAGAGAAAGCAAAGAGGCTAATCTGAGGCCTGCAGCCGGGGGGTCAAGGAATTCCATCGCTCTGGTGACGAGGCTCCAGGTGTTGACTATAAAAAGACCTGGTGAGTGGCGATTATCATTCGTCATTTCTTAAATAGAGCCCTACAGCTCTCTATCTAGTTCTGTGATATAAATAATTTGCACTCCGGACGGCTACTGCTGCTCTCTGCTGTGTGCCTCGTGCCTAGAACAGGGCCAGGACAGGTGAAAAGTCCACACGGATCAGATGAACACCGAGCCTGCCTGGTGTTCATAACCACCAATCCTGTGGTTATTCTGGGGCCATCTTGGCAAGTCCTTCCTGAGCTGGGCCTTGCCCACCTGTCTCAGCATCCAGACTCTCCCCTGTGACAATTAGACAGGTGAGCGAGGAGGCCGAGATCCTGAGCATGCATCAAGGAGAACATATTAAAAATTGAAAAGGGAAACTGAACAGCCAGCTCATGGTGCCCCGGTCACATTGTTGCCTGGGTAAACATTTGGACAGCTCAAGGCAAACACAGCTTTGGGTTCTCGGCGGTGCCGGAGCTCAGTGAGAAGCCTGTTCTGTGCGCAGAGAAAGGCCCTTCCTTCCCTGAGGCACTGCTCAGGAAGCAGAAACCCTGTTGGCGGTGCAGAGAGGCCAGTGTTAGCTAAGGGGCATCACAGCCCTGGAAGGACTTCCTGGAGGAGCCTCAGCAATCCCAGTCTCCCTACAGAGCTGCTTCCACCTCTGGTTAAGAGAGGGCTAGGTTAAGAGAGGCAAAGGTTAAGAGAGGCAGCCATAGGGGCCGCAGGACCCACCAGCTGTGGTGTGGTAATGTGCAAAAGTCTCAGTCAAAGAGACATCTGGTGGCTTGCAAAAGAAAAGGCCCTGTCTCCAACTGGGAAATGGTGACATAAAATAAACACTGGGATAGGAGTATGGAGTCTGCGGACGCAGCGTTGACCCTGTCACTTGATGCTGGTACTGCTCGCTAAGTCATGGCCCTTGCTATACCTTGGCTGTCTCACCTGTAGAAGATGGATTCCCGGATGAGAGTGGCTTGCCTCCTTGTGGGAAGGCCCCACAGCACAACAGCATACAGATGGTGTAGAGCAGGCACGGAGACGTGAGCACCACTCTCCAAACCGAGTGTGCTGTGTGCAGGGCCAGGGCATGCCTGGTGCCTGAGAGGCAGCGATGAGCTGGCTGTGGAGCATGCCTGACCCTGTGGATCCTTTCCACACAGAAGTATCCATGGCCAGCTGCCCACCGCCACTACTTGATGTCACTTCAGGCCTTGCTCAACATGGTCCCTGCAGCCACTTTACCTTGTATTGTCACTGAAGCCATAACGCCCCTGTCCCAGGACCTCCAAGCTCCCACCCACCTCTCGGAACCTTCACTCCTCCACCAGCCCCCTCAGCATCACGGCCAATCAGGGCACCTCACTATCAAGTCTCACTGTCCTGCACACTCAGCCCAAATTCTCCGGCCTGGTGTTGAACCCCAGCAGGCTCCCCTAACTCTCTCCTCGCTGTTGCTGTTCTCAGACGTCTGTGCATCTGTGGCCCTGGGTCTCTGGGTGGCTCTAGTCCTCTCTCTCCTACCCCGCTGCTTGTTCACCAGGGAAGGAGCTTCTCTTCTGACTTTCAAGATCCTGACTGAGATACTAACCCCCAGCTTACAAGCTTTCACCCTTAACAGGCATGCACAGCTTCTGGCCTGCCAAGCAGTCCCACTCTTGTCTTCAAGTTTATACGCTGGTGTCCTTTGGACCATCAAGAACCTCCTCTCACACTGCCCATGTCACAGTGGATGTACCGGTGTCTTCCCACATACAGGCCCCGTGCATGCCTTCCAGAACAGCCCTATAGGAAATACTCCAACCACACTCCATTGACGTTTTCCTCAGCACTGTGAAAAGCACTGGGCCCAGAGCTGGTGGCTGATGCTGGTAAAGGTAGTTAAGAGGTGGCTACGGCAGCCACATGCGCTGAAGCACCACGTCTGGGCCACCAAGCTATCTGCTCTGATGTGTCTACTGTGACCACAGTGTGCATCACCTCCATGCTCGACACCACATCCAGAATCCAACCTCTATCTGTCCCTAGTGCAGAATCGGCTGACGCTCAAGCTCAGAAGAGCAAGGAGACATTACCAGAGCAAGAGGGGCAGTGGTAGTCACATGGGACAGGGCAGCAAGCCACCTTCAGTCTTCACTGCACACAGTCTCTCCTGGGTGCCACAGGACCAGACTGCCTCACTCCCCTCCGCCATGCAGCAAGCGATCTCACTGGTTTTTCTCACCTCCTCCAAAACTCTAGCTTTTCATTCCCCTTCTCTCTATTTTGCCCTCGGCTGACATCTGCCATGGCTTCGTAGCCTAACGGGCCCCTCAGTTCACAGGGTCGTGTTCCCCTGCAAGGTAGCCTAACCTGCATCTCTGCTTCACCAAGCAGGGCCTTACTCAGTCCCTAGGCACTGTGAGATGTGTTCACCAAACATCACACAGAACTCCCGCCAGCAAGGACTCTCCTTCATGAAATTTTCACCACCTCCCTCCTCCTACAATCACCTCCTCACCGAGTTCCTGCCAAGAACTGTCGAGGTAATAATATCTATTTTCAAGGGTCTCTGCTTGATCCCTGATCCACCAAGTCATTAAGAGGTCACTGCTCATGGAAGAACCAGGTAATGCCTGCCTGGCCCTCGCTGCAGGCAAGGAAGGGCAGCTCACGCAAAAGAGCCTCCAGAGTCCTGGTGAGAAGTCACGCAGATGCATCGCCCTTCACAGGAAGTACCCAGTTCCAATCAGACTCAGGGAAGCAATGAGGAGGGTAGCCATGAGGGGGATGTGGGGGTTGCCCTCTGGGATGGGCGTGACCAGGATCCTATGTGCTCAAGACTACATCAGACTTCACACTGAAAAAAACCTGTCCAGGCACTGCTAGGCCCCAGCTTACCCCACCTATGGGTCCTGTCCCAAGCCAGGGGCTCAGGGTGCCATCCATGCTCTGTTCAGATACATAAGAGAAAAGAACAAAATCCCACCAAAAAAGGCGTTACAAGTCTTAGCTGCAGATGGCCCAGGTGACACCCCTGCCCAGGTGGCACCTTCGGAGCAAGGCTTGGACGGAGGCCCCTGCAGCATGGATGCTGCAGATGGCTTCAGCACCAGCGTGGAGCACTGGGAGCACCCAAGGAGAAGGAGCACCCACCTGGGCAGGACTGGGCTCACACAGCACAGACGCAATGCCGCCCAGAGAGGTGCCTCCACCGGGCCACCAGAGGACAGCCATGACACTCCCAGAATGTCACGAAACACAGGCACCGAGAATGCCTGGGTCCCAGGGCTGTGAGGCCTTCTCCAGGTTTGAGTAGATGCTTCCTCAGCCCCCTTTGTTCCACAGTGAGCCAGCTCTGTCCTTATGCATGCATGCATGTGTTTGCACCATTCTTTTTGTGTCTCTGACAGCCAGCTTAGATCTGTCCCAAACGCCCCTGCACTGTGCAAGCACCAGGCACAGTACTTGCAGCTCAACCTGCCCCAGCAGAGGCTTGAAGACACAGCACCGCACACTCCATGGGAAACCGCAATGCACCCTCGCGCCCGCGCATGCCCTCGAGGGGCCGGAGACTCACCAGAACTCTGCCAGTCAACGTCTGGGCAGATATCATCACACCTGCCCAGTCCTTCACGGAGGTCATCCAGCCGACCTCGGCTGCCACCGCCTCCTCCTTCTCGTCCACTGGCTTGAGAGTGCCATCTGCCTGGCTCGAGCCATTGTTTATCTTCTGGGCCTCCTGGCAACAGAGAAGACCAGAGTTGAGACCTAGGGAACAACTGCATTTAAACAACACACATACCCATGAAGGATCCAAGCCCGCGGAGGTTCCCAGGGGAGGAGGAAACAAGCTGAAAGGTGCAGAATAAGCAAGGAAGTGGGATATGGCGTGGACATTTTTATTAATTCGTTGAGGATAGATGATATCATTTTCTGTCCATTTTAAAGGCCGAGCCCCAGAGTTAGGGAAGGCAGGTAAACTGTCTACAGAGTTACCAAGTGGTTAGCAAGGGTGAGTGACGGGCCCCATGTTGGTTCCAATAACAGAAACTGGTCAATAAATCAACCTCGTCCATCCCTTGGCAACAATTGTGCCAGGGATTATCACATGACACCAATGACACAATAGGACCCAAGCCCAAAGCATTTGCTGGGAAGAGCAAGAAAAGTAATTCTTCTCAGCGAAGAAACCCACCACAGTGGCAAAAGGCAACTGAGCACAGCAGGCCTCAATGGAATGCCTAGGTTCAACTGTGCCTGAGACCCACAAGAGATCCTCTGAGGGGTGCAAGGCAGTAAATTTCCCTTTGTAGGTTAAAATCTGCTTGAGAAAAGCAGCCCGGTCTCTCAGGTAGCCCAACCCCACATGCCTTAAAGTATAAATCTGTGCCCACCATCAAGTTTCTAATAGTCTCCTCCTCCCGGAGAGGCGCTCTTAGGTCTCTCACCACTTCGATGCAACCCTCCCTGGCTTCCCTTTTACAACTGCAGCACTGTCCTTCCAAAAGCATTTCTCCGCTGTATTTCTTTTCTCTTCTTTTTTTTTTCTTTGTGTATGTGTGGCCTGTTCGGCTCAGCCCATCCTGGGGGAGGGGCTGGCATAGCATGTGGTGCCAGGATTGAACCTCAGTCCCTGCACTTGCCTCCACCACTGACTGCGCTTGCCTCCACAGGTGCTTTAGGCCACTGAGCTCTCTCGCCGCCTCTGCTGTGTTTCTTCCACAGCACTGCACACTTCTAAGGTGCTCTGGAATCCACTCATTTATTTCATGTACTCTGTGCCTCTCCCACCACTATGGCCAACAGAGAGTCCCTCTGCACAGAGCTGGCTCAACCCACATGGGAGAGTGGCTTTAAAGGGGACAAAGGGTTCCAAGTGTCAACCTGCATCAGTCACACAGCTGCCAGGAGACATAAGGACACTCAGTTAAATTTGACTTTCAGGCAAACAACAATGTAGTGCAAGAGTGCCCCAAACAACGCACGGCACATACTTCTGCTGAAAACTTATTCATTATTTATTTAGATGTCAAGTTAGCTGGCCTCATAGTCAGCTATCTACTGAGCTGTTTATTGCAAGTGAAAATGGGTGAAAAGGTGGCAGCAAATTGGGTTGTGCCTTGGAGTGGAGAATCCAAAGGTGGAGGTGAGAGGCTTGGTGATCAGTGGGTGAGGGTGGGATGGAGGGGGACACAGGAACATAGGAGGCCAGGGTTTCAGACACATGTCTAGGCCAGGCCTTGTGGTGGGCAGAACCAGGCAGGATGCTGCTCCTTGTGCCTGCTCCTCTCGCTCGGGCCACCTTGCCCTGGGGAGGCTGGGGACAAGAGAAGCTGCACCGGTAGCAAAGATGTAAGTGTTTTCTTCCTCAATTTGCTCAGCCTCATGCATCTAGAACAACTCAGTGCATTCTGGGAGGAGAAGCCACAGGGTAGGCATCACAGGGCTTCCTGCTGCCCACGCTAGGGAAAGCCAGGCTGGTTTCACTAGCCTGTTGGGACCTATCCATATCCCAGCATCTCAGTTGCCTGGGACTCTGAACAGGCAAGTCTCCAGAGGGACATAGAGGTCCTGATCCAAGGAGAATCCTGATAACCAAGCCAGCAGGTTCCCAGGGAAAAATCTCTACCACCACTGCCACCACCACCACAATGGGGGCTCCTGACAAGATGGAGATAACACTGCGGGGACACCTTCAGATGCTGACCTGACCCTCGGCATCTGGGAGCCCCAGGATGGATACGGATCTTAACTCTGAGCACCCTCTTGGCCTCTCCCTTCTCCCAGGATCACCTGCCTCTTTCAGAAGTAGACAATGGGGGAATACTGGGAATAGCAGAAGACCAATGAACCAAAGGCTCCTGCATCCTTCTTAGTAACAATGCCTACCAGGGAGACTCCTGCATCCTTCTTAGTAACAATGCCTGCCAGGGAGACTCCTGAACAGGTCCCCAGCTGCCACTAGGGGACGTGGACAAGGAGCTCCCTGCTCCTGCAGGCTAGGGCTACCCGTGGCAGCCCCCAGAGGAAACAGTGCAGGAAAGGTTGGGAGGCGGAGGTGCCCTGCAGCCACCTGGTTTTTAGTGCATCAGTAATTCACAGCACACGAGGAATATAGCACATCGCGCTATTTTGCCAGCCCTCTTACCTATTGTTTTACAAGACATTCATTATTTTAATTACTTTATGATGGGCAAGGGAAAACACAGAGTAAAAGGAGATAATGCCCTTGTTATAATTTGCTTACACTAGATGTTGGGAGCGTAATTACCCTGTGGAGAAGGTGGGGCTGGGTGGGGCTACACAGAGCCCACTGCCTGCTGCCCAGTTAGTCCAGGCCACCCTCCTGCAGGAGGGCACTCCCCTCCACCTCTGACCCCAGCAGATTTTATCATCCCATGCACCAGAGAAAATGGGGGCAGAGGCCTACACGGGGTAAGTGGCCTTGCTGGGGGACACACAGGAGGCAAATGTGACTGAGGCAGAGCCCACTGGAACAATGCCAGCCACCTCTTATCGAGCCAGAACTAAGACAGAAGCATTGGCTGAGCATTATATTATGGGAACCTTAGAATAATTCCAGGGCAGTTAGCCCCATCTTACAGCTTGGGTAGCAAGAGCAGGCGGCTCAGAGCACAGCGTGGAGTCTGCGAGCTTGGACGGGAGGCGTGGAGCCCACCGAGGGTGCTCAGGTCTCTGGGTGCTGACAAGTCGGCTCCTGTAGGCACAGTGACTCAGGCACCTCAGCCTCCTCTGTGCAAAGCAGAAGAGGATGCATCCCTGCCGGGATGGGCGCCCCTCCCATGGCATGCAGGTAAAGCTGCACAATCTCCACCATTGGGCCCACAGCGAGCCCGACTGGGGTCAGCACCTGCAGAGCAGGAGGCGAGCAGAGCCACTGGTCTGGGCTGCTGCTCCACCCTGTGGTCCCCAGGGCAGCTGGGGCCTTTTGGAGGCTAAGGGCTTCTGAGAGCTCCAACTTCATGGATGGAGGAACCCATTCACAGATTCAGGGCTTAATGGACTGCCAGGAAGCAGAGGTGGGGCATGTTTAGAGGGAGGAGGTAGTCGGGGTACATCCCAAAGACGGTGCCTTACTTTCAGCCCCTTCCGGCATTCTTCCTCCTCCTCCTCCTCCTCCTCCTCCTTCTCCTCCTCCTCCTCCTTCTCCTCCTCCTCATCCTCCTCCTCCTGCTCCTCCTCCTCCTCCTCTATTTCCTGGCCACCCTGAGCTGAGTCGAAGCTTCTCCCCACCACACATGATCTTGTCTCTCTGTAACCCAGAAAACATCCCAGGCAACTGTCCACGGACTTATACTTGTGAAACCAGGAGCCACAACAAGCCCTTGCTCCTTTATACCGATTTCCTCAGGTACCTTGTCACAGTGACAGAAAGCAAACACCTTCTAGCTTTGCAGAGGACCCAGCTGGGACTGCGTGGCTCTGTCCAGGACCGGTAGGGAGCAATTCCTACACCCACAAGACAAATCAACAAGAGAAAGAAACCCAAATCCAGATGCAGCTTTTCTGGCTGGGCCTGAGCCAGTAACCTCATTCCTGGAAGGCTTCCTGTTCTCTTCTTTAAACAGGTGTTAGTTAGTCTTGCCGACCTGCTGACTGGATTCCTGGAAAAACCCTAATCAGAACAGTTCGAGTGCAGAACTTTCTAGAAGCACCGACTGCTTCCCAAAGAGAGGGCTGCCGCTGTGCTTTAGTTCTGGGAAGGAGGCAGGCTGCTCTGGAAATAGGAGCTCCTTGACCCAAAGCCTCACAGAAGGTGGGGCTTGGCACTCCACGTCCTCACGCCCGGGGGTACCTTATAGGGACCCAGCTATCCCAGGCACCCACAGGAGGTTGACAAGTCCCACCACAGGCCCTGGGCTATGGTATCCTCTCTGCAGGGACAACCACGTCACACCTGCTCTCACCTGGAACAGCTGTTCACCCCCAGGCTCAGTGGCCTGGACCCCTGTCCAAAGCCAGGTGTCACCATCACTGCAGGTGCCACACCTGCGGAGGGGCTCTATCATGGGTACAGACTCAGCAGGGCCAGCCTGGATGGGGACTCCAGAGCCCTTTTCTTGCCCCCTGCTGAGAAACTCACTATCTGTCTCAGGTTTAACGACATCTGGGTTCATGGGGCACTGGACCCTGAGCCAGATGAGGGAAGCTGTGTCCCCCCAGGAGAAAGACTAAGTTCATGTACATGCATGTCACCTCATTGTAGCTTTTTCCTCCCACTAAGAGGCGCATCAATCCTCTCACAGTCCCACTACTTCCTGTCACCCTATGAGCAGAGCTCCCTTGGGTCCCCCTAGCCAGCAGGGATCTGATGCTGGTGGAGTCATGCCCATCTTGCAGCTGTTGGTGTGGACTGCTTCCTGAGCCCCTGGGGCCATCACGGCTGCCTCCTGGACTCTTGGGCCGTCACTCAAACCTTCCCCTTATCCATGAGCCCCTCCGCGACCACCCTTTGGAAATGTCATCCTATGACGCCACCCCAGTTGTTCCATATCTAGACTGCCTTCTGCAGAGCACTTAAACCACCCTCGGGCCCCAACATAGGCCGTTCCAGAAGGGCAAGAAATCTTTTCTGCCTGGTTCAAGGCTGCATCTTCAACAAAGAGACATCATGAGCTCAGAGTAGAAATGCCTGACACATCTTGGTGGAAGGCAGGAGGGGAGGGGAGAGGAAGACAGCGGGGAAGTCAAGCTGCACAGCACGCACGCTTCTCAGCACGCACACGCTCCACAATAAACGACGCTATTCATAAATAGCAGTAATAATCATGATGGCGGCCATAGTTCAATGTGATCACGATCATTCTCCACGGCAGGTGCTGAGCTCTCATTCGACAGATGCAAGCCTAAGCAGATGGCTCAGGGAGACACTGTCAGAATTTAAACCCAGTGGCTGATGCTACAAAGGGATGTGTACCTGTCCTGCTGTCCTCCTGAGGACACAGTGAGGAGCAGATGGGGAGAGGGCTGTGGAAGGATCACGGGCCGCTGCCCGGTTCCTGTGAGAGCCCTATCGCCGTCCTGAGCCCTCGTTCTCCCCACTCCGTGCTTTTGGTGCCCCGGCAACCCTTCAGCAAGGTCCACGTGCCCTGGGAGGCCAGCTGAGAGAAGAATAAAGGAGCACGGCTGCTTTCTGCGCTACGGAGCCTGGAACCATAAATCACCCCCAAGGGGCACAGCATTGAATCGGAAGCAAACGTGGCTGCCTGACAAGCTACGAAGGCCTCCTGCTAGCAGCTGGATGATGCTGCACAGAGGCCACCCCAGGAGGCAACGCGCTTCTTCCCTCACCCCTGCATCCCCCGCATCCCTCCACACCTGGCCGATAGGCCTCTCCAGGAGGCAGCTCTGCCTGAGCCCTGCAAGAGTGGAGCGGAAGCCAGGGAGGCTGGGCTGGCAGGGAAGCGGCTCTCCTCCTGCTGGGATCAGAGAAGAGCCTGAGGAATCATCTCCCACCCTGCAACGGACCTGCTACTAAAGGCCCTGCGTAATCTCAAAAAGTCCTAGTCCAGAGAGCTGGTGGAGAGGGGAGGCCAGGAGAATCCCACATGGTGCTCAGATTTTCCAGATCTGCACCAGGGAGTCCTTTCCTGAAAGCAGAGCATGCACTACCCAGCTCTGCTCTAAGTTTCCCACCCCACCCACACCCACCCCCTGAGGCCCTCCCTTGCACCTGCGCTGCCTTCCCCTGGCAGCCCTCACAGCTGTCTGCAGCAGGGCACAAAACGAAGAACTCTCCCTTCTGCCAGAACGTGGAACACGGGGAAGAGCTCCGCAACTGAGGTTAAAAGGCCCCAGAGCCAAGCCAGTGACCTCGGCCACTCACTGAATCTCTCTGATCAGAATCCTTATCTGGGAAATGAGAGGAAGCAGGGAATTAGACCCACAGTTGTCTGCTCCAGGGAGCTCAGTCTCCAGTAAAGTGCCATGAGGGACCATGGCAGAGGACAGAGGCAAGGCCTGGCCTTCTGAAGCTCCGGCAACTCAAGCACCTGCCATGAGCAGTTTCCCCTGTTGAGGTTTAGTCTGTGCTACGTCTGAGAGGAGGGACTTGGCAGCCTGGGGACTTCTCAGTCCCCTCGGTGACACTCCTCAGGCCTGTGGCAGTTGGATTTCCTGATCTTGACAATGACAGTCTGAGGCACAGTTTGGCCTAAGATTCAGAAGGGTCCAGACTTCACCACCACTGTACAAACCCTGCAGGCTTCCGGCACCACGATACGGACTACTCTGTGGGTGCCCTTACCTTAGGGTCTTCCAGACCTGGATGCCAGGGAGAGAGAGGCCTTCCAGACACCCTCACCCCTGCCAGAGGATGGAGAAGGGAGCTGCAGTCACCTCTCTCCCTTCCTGGGCGGGTGGCCAGCCATGGGCATTCTCCCAGGTACCAATAATCCTGCATATTAGGGGATTAGGCAGATTACCTAAAGCAGCTCAGGCAAATAAAGCATAACGTGGGTACCAGCAGCTGGGATTTTCATGGTGAGGGTTCTGTGAATGGAGGTGAAGGAGGAGGTGGGTATCAGAGACCACAGGACAAGAGGAAGGGGGCAGAAGAAAGTGGGTCCTTCCCAGAGCTGGTGGGAGGGGTGGCAGGGGCCCCTGTGGCTTCGTGAAACCCTGTTATCCTATCTCTGCCCGGCTGGCCCAAGCCCCCTGCACACCCAAGCCTGGCAAGCCCTCCCACATCCATCCCCAGAGACCGGGCATGGGCAGGTGTAAGGATGAGCTCAGCCTACAGCTCCTGCACTTGCTCACTGCCAGCCACACCCCAACGGGGATGCACTGCCCGGATCCAGGAGCCCAGCTGCACCCCTGTACTAAGGATGCTGGAAAGCCCTGAGGGTGCCAGGCGTCTCTGCTGCTCCTCAGCTGCTGCATTGTCTGAGGAGCTCTGAGCTGCCGCTTTCCAGCCGTGGTAAGCAGCTCCTTTCTTAGAAGCACCTTGGGCTCAGTGTGAGTCTTTGTAGGAGAGACTGCGAGAAAGCCCACAGCAGAGAAAGGCCAGGTGGCATTTGACAAGTCCCCAGCATCTCTGTGCCTTGGGGTTCCTTGTCTCAGAGGTGAAGGGGCTTTGTAAACACTCGCCACAGGCCTGTCCAGTCTGAACCCACTTGCTTTAAGCCCCGGACCGGGAATCCCATACTGTGCATGCCAGTGTCTCTGAAACCCTGGGCACATCCAGCAAGTGCCACTGCTCAGGCTGAGGTGACGCTAAGGGAAGACGGGGATCCTCCTGCTCTTCTCAGAGTCATCTCTGAGCTGCTCCCCTATGTACTAAAGACCAAGAGTATGGTGGGTCTGCAGGAAGTCCTTGATTCCCTTTTGGATCTACGAGCCACATTCTCCATTGATTTTTTTTTTTTTTTTAAGCATCAGCGTCCTAGATGCCCATAGCAAGCCTGCAACACAGGAATGGTATAAGGATCAGGGACAATCCGCTGTTTTTCAAGGTTCCACATCTCATATGTGGCAGGATTAAAACTTAAGTCTGTTCTAAGATTCTAAGTCTAGGCATCATGCTTTTCTTTGCATTCCATGCTGCCTTAGGCTAGGTTTCACACACACACACACACACACACACACACACACACGCAGATCTTCTTACAAAGTGCTATTTGTTATTGCTACTGAACCAATTATCTTATGCTAAATGCTTCTACACAACCGAGTTCTGTAGTAAGTTGGGTTGAATTGGGTTACAATGGGCTATATATAGAACAGAAGTAAGGAAAATGGCCCAGAAGAAAGAGATCCCACATTTGTAAAATAATGACCTCTTTCTCCTCTTTCTATCTTACTAAAATGGAAAAACAAAGTACCAGTTCGCAGTCCGCTCTCAGGAATGCACAGATTCGGACTTGCATTAGCAAAGACTCACCCTCCATGACTCCCAGGGCAGGGTCGGGCCAGGCCAGGGCAGGGTAGCCTGCTTACCTTCATGGTCCCGCAGCTAGCAGTACACAGAGCAAGCCATTCCACCCAGAGAACGGCTCAGAAAGGCCCAGAGAAGGAATCACCATAGGGCTGCACCGGCCAACAGAACCCACATGTGACTTCCAGTCAAGGAGTGACCTGTAATCCCAGCAGACAAGTCAAAGCAGCGCCAGAGAGAACAACGCGTGCCTCCTCCACCCTTGTGAAGGAGACAGTGTGAAGAATGGGAGGGCCGAGCACTGCTGCATGACAGTCCTGGGCACAGCTCCCCCTGTCCCCGCCACTGAGCTCGCAGCCCTGGGGAGCATCACCCCACCTCGTCCAGACCTGTGTCTCCTCTTTGGCAACACATGCTCAAAAATTCCGTATCAAGGCAAGGCAAGGCACACCCAGAAGGGTGATGAGAAAAATCATCACGGCGGGTCTGTGACTTGCCGTCATCTCTGTCAGCTTCATACCAGACCCTGGGCACTACCGGGCCTGCCAGAATGTCAGACTCCATAGGTAGAAAATCTGATTTCTGTCCATGTCACTGAAGGAGAGATGAAATTTGATGCAGTCAGGAGAGACTGGGATATGGATTGGTGAAACATAAGAGATACAATGTCCGTTTTAAAAAGTGGAAATGGCCTTGCTGAGGTCTAGTTACATTTTATGGCTAAGTTAGCAAAAGGGCAAATCAAAGTAAAAGAAGACACAAATATGGTTCAGGAACAACTGAATGCCATGGAACAAACAACAGGCATCCAGGAAGCGCAGGAGGGGTTTCCTCACCTGGTCAGTGAAGCCACAGGCTCCCGGTGTCCCACACTGGCCCAGCTCTTGACAGCTGAGCTATCCTGGCCTCTAGAGAGGACTCACTGCTCACGAGACAGGAATGAGTCAAGAGGGGGAAGGAGAGAAAGAAAGGGAGCCCAGAGCTCCTGGAGACAAGAGGATCAGGCTTTTGGATCCACTACAAAGGGTCCTGCAGGCTGGCTGCTGCACCCCATGGTCCCCTGGAACCCACACAGGTCACAGAGCAAAGTTGGTCCCTGCTGCAGTGTGAATGGAAAGACAGCAGCATGGTGAGATACGTGGGAGCCTAGGAGAGCCCCCACTCCCCCCCACAGGAGGAAGTGTCCATCCCTCTGACATTACATCATCGTTGCTTTGTTGCATAGTAACATGCCCTTTGAATGAAATGACAGTGATGGCAGAACTGGCATTTGACAGTTTCTTTTTATGCCCTTGCTTGTCAAAATAAAAAGCTGGCAGTCCTGATAGTCTTGTTTCTTAAAGCTAAATTAAAAATCCCAGGAAATGTCTAAAAACCATTCACCTAGTCCAGATACCTCATTATAGAGATGGAAAATTAAGGCTTTAATGGCCAGATCTCCTCTGTGGAGGGCAGGCTGTTCGTGTCATGCCAGTCAAGGCCAGGCACAGTCTTCGGAGCCCCAGCAGTCATGAGCATGGGCTCAGATAACAGGAAAAAGAGAATGTGTTGTTTCAAAGCTCAGGCAGGGACCAAAGAGCCCTGAGCCCGTAGTATCTTCCACCCTCACCGTTATTACCCAAGCTACTATCACAGGACGCTGGAGCGAGAAATCACCAGTGGACAGCAGGTAGGCGGAGTGGCCAGCAAGTAAATATTCTCCACTCTGGACACACAGAAGTAAGGTGGAGAGAAAGAACCATCTAAGTGCTTGCAAATGATCCAAGTCATATCCAATGCCCCAAACAAAACACAGCATCAACGGTGCCTGAGCTCGCATTCTCAGAGCTCTCCCCACTGCCTGCATCACCAAGAGCCAACGTCTTCCCTGCAGATCGTCTCCTGGGCTCACACCCCATGAGAGCAGCATCTTTGCTCAACGCATTTGCTCTGTGGCCTCCAACCCCAGAACAGTGCCACTAAGAGAGCAGACACAGGGTACAAAGAATGGTTGTGGTTTCTGTTGTGTTGTTTTTGATCATTGCTCACATCTTCCAGAACCTCCAAACCCTGCCAAGTTCCCCCTGCCTACCACGCAGGTATCAAAGTGCTCAAGGGTTGGTCTCCCAAGCTACCAGCTCAGGCCTGAAGGCTGCCCATCCCACATGTGACAGCTCCCGTGGCATAGGTTCTGCAGGCCTCCACACCCCGTGCAGCCACTCCCACTCCTAGAGTGCCCACACTGCTGTATACCTCCTTCTTCAGCACCCCTAGACACATCCCAGGAGCCCACACAGTCCCACAGCTTGCCCTGTCTCACCTTTAATGTTCCAGTCTCCTCCTCTGCCTCGACCCTGGGCAGGCAGAGGCTGTCACCTTAACTGCCTTTCTATCTGTGCACATCCTCTTGCCCCAATTAGCCTAGAAACACTTGGAAGGCAAGATCTAAATTTTTTTTCATATCCAAAGAGTTTGGCCTGCAGCAACCTGATTAACAGGTAACTGTCAACAGATTAAGTTACAGTTCTGCTCAACAGCCATTGAAAAAGTGAGCGCTGTGCCTGTGGGTTCACGTCTGGTGAAATAGGGCCAATTTCCACTACTTGCATCTTAACCCGGGCTGACTTTCCCAGAAGCTTCATTTTCAAATACAAACCTCAACTCCCAGCAAGCTGGGATGTCATGGGGCTTCGAGAGGCACACGCTTCACCAGGCACATCCGTCAAAGTAAGATGAATGTTCTTGTTTACAGAAGGAGTTGTCCTGTTCCAGGAAAATTTCCACCGTGATTTAGGATCCCATCCAGTAGGCGCCTATAGGCCTCACAGACTGAATGCTTTTTCGGCCTCTTCCACTTGCTGAACTTGGATGGGTTTGGCTTGAGGTCAGTGGTGCTGTCATAATTAGGTTATTGCATTGCTTTTCCCGCCCTGTAACGTGACCCCATTTGGGGAGTCAGGGCCTAGCATGATGGAGGGACCTTGGAGGCAGAAAGATGCCCAGCTCACCAGGGTCGCAGAGGCAGCCTGGACACACTATAGCCAGAGGGTGGTGCCAGGCTCCTGCTCCAGGGGCCAGGGTGCTCCGCTCCTTGGACTCTTGTGGCCACCCATCCTGTGTGGGAAAGCTCAGGCCCCTCCTGTGCTGCAGGGTTCCCACACCCCAGCCTATATCTAGGTTTCCAGTACTGCAGGCTACACACCAGGGTCTGGACCAGCTGCTAATGAGAACTAAAAACAGTCATCTAACAGCCAGGAGAGAGAGAGAGAGAGAGAGAGAGAGAGAGAGAGAGAGAGAGAGAGAGAGAGAAGCAAAAAAATTGCCATTTCTGTGGGATGTGGCAGACTCTTTCTCTTTTTCCTTCTTCATCCCTGATGCGAGGGTGGAAAGGCAAGTACCCAGCACTGCAAAACCTCAGTCTTTCCTTGGCATCGCCAGGCCCATCAATCTCCTCGGGTGGCCTGGGACCCCTCCAATCCTGGGCGTCGCAAAAGGCTCAACAGCCCCGAGAACCTTTCTTTCTCCAGGAAGGCTTTTCCAAAATTATATCAGGTTTCCTTCTAACCCTGCTTGTCAGTGAGAGATTCTTTTGCCTAACATGGTTGAAGAATGTCTCAGAAACTGGTGTGATTCAGCCTGGCCTCGGGTGAGGTTTTCCACCCGTACACAGTACATCGACTGTCTGGAAACGTGGGCTCGTGACACCCAGGGAGCCCATGCCTTTCCCCGCCCAGCTCCAGCTCCGTCTCCAGACCTTGGTCAAGAGGATGCATTTGATGAGTGGCAGCTTTGGCCCATTGATGAAGCCAGAGAGAGAATACAAGTGCCCAGGAGGCTGAAAGGTCTAACCCCTACACTTGCATATATGGGCCTCCCCTGTCTTTCCCCCAGCCCAGTGTTCTGAACATGTGAATCTGGGGGCAGAACACCTAGGAGAAATCACTCAAGAGCTACAGGTAGAAGTGTAATGATTTCTCTTGAAGACACAGCAGCGCCCTCCAGACTTTAGATCCCACGGGATTTGTCTCTCCCTCATTCCCATCAGACTGGCCACCTTCAAAAACTAGACTCTAGCTAGAGGGGAACCAAGCAACTGTTAGAAAACAGAGTTTGCAAAACTGTCTGTCACCTGAGAGTCTGGGTTACTCACCAATTAATACTGAGCAACTGTTAGCTCTGCCACATTCCCTCCTGAAGATCCCCACGTTCCCACACAGAGAGAAATAAGCTCATCCTGCATTCCTGTCCCCAGGTGGGTGTGGAAAGGAAGGTTGAAAACTCAACTGTCTCTTTCTGTAAGGATCTGACAGCTGTGAGGAGGGAAAAGCCCTGCAGGCCAGAGACCTCACAAGGCACTGTGGCCATCACCTGTGTGGGTACCCTGGGAGCCCCTGTTCCCATAGCAACGTCAGTCCTGTGCATGGAGCAGTTCCATTAGGCAGCTGCTGAAGAGAAGGCAGGCTGCTACCTGAATCCCAATACTGTGGTTTCCTTGTCCTTCCAGGGCTGGCTTTCTGACAAGGAGCCAGGCAGGTGGGTCAGTACAAGATGGCTCAGTTCTGAGATACCTTCTCTCCTAAGGTGAGAAGCCAGCTCTTACGGTTGGACTCCAAAAAGCCCCTTTCCAGGGTTCATTGTGTTGAAGGGTTGGTCACTGATGGGCTGTTGGAAATCAAGTGGATTTCGAAGGCTTGAGTTTCATCAACTGGATTAATGTACTAACAAGATCTTAATTCAAAGGCATTAGTAGGAGGTGATAGAAACAAGATTATGGCCCACTTGAGGAAGATGTAACCATGGGGATTATTCCTGGCTTGCTGTCTCCTCCTACTACTCTTCTTCCTCCTCCTCCTCTTCCTCTTCTACTTCCTGGCCTGCTGTACCTAATCCTTCTACCCGCATGACCCCACCCCTCTCCCACAGGGATGGAATGAGCTGATCAAGGACTGAGCCTCTGAAACCACGAGCCAGATACGTATTTCCTCCCTTTCATGTGACTCTTTCAAGTATTTTGTCATGGTAACAGAAAGCTGACTAACACACCGGTCAAGGGATAGGCAGGCATGGGGGAGCTTCCAGGAGTACCTTTAGCACCGTCCTCTCTTAGTGTCCATGGGGATTGGCTCCAGGAGCCCCATTGTTGGGACACCAAAGCCCAGTGATGCTCAAGCCCTGCTGTAGTTTGACCTCCAAGGGATTCTACATCAGAAACATGGACCCAGTGTGGCAGTTCTGAGGTAGAAGAACCTTAACAAGTGGAAGGTAGTTAGGTTATGGGGGCTTGGGGGCACCACCCTCAGCAGAGACTAATGCTGGTCCTGCAGAGTACATTAGTTCTCAAAAGAGTGAGCTCCTAAAATAACGTTAGGGGGCTGGGCAGTCGGCCCATACCTGTAATCACAGCCTCTGGGAGGCTGAGACAGGAGGATGGGGGCTTTGAGCCCAGCCTGGACAACTCAACAACCCAGCAAGATCTTGTCTCAAAACAGAAACATTTTAAAAAGCTAGAAATGTAGCTTTGGATTTAATTCCCTGCACTGGGGAAAAAGTGGAAATAAAACAAGGAGTCTGGCCCCTGAATCTCTCCCTGGCTTGCTCTCTTGTCCTGTGTTCCCTCTGTGTGGCACTCATTCCTGCTCTGATTCCCGCTGCCAGGTTTGAACAGTCAGAGAACACACTCAACAAAGCCACAAGTGCTGGCACCAGGCTCTTAAATCTCCAGAACTGTAAGGTGAATAAACTTCTTTACTTTGTAAAGCACCCAGCCTCTGGTATTTTATTACAGAGCATGAAGTGACATACTGCTTATATAACATTGTAAATCATCTCTAGGTAGCTTACAATACCTAATAAAATGTAAATGCCATGTAAATAGTTGTTACACTGTATTATTCAAGGGATACAAGAAAACAGTCTCTACATGCTCATTATGGGCACAGTATTTTCCCCTCAAGGCCAACTATATTATATTTTTTGACCCAGCTAGTAAATACATAGATTTTCTCAAAATTAGTTTTTGTATTTTCAAAATACTTACTTCTATATATCTGATTCATTACACTATTTAAAAAAAAAGACTTTAGGACCAGCAAAATAACCCAGAGAATTAAAGCACCTGCTTACGCAGACACAAGAGCCTGGGGTTCAATTCCTGGGCCTGCCATGCTGGCCCTGCCCCTGGGGCACACTGAGACTGTGACTGAGACTAAGCCATTGAGACTAGGCATAGAGCAACATGCCTGCAATCCCAGTACTTGGGAAGCAAAAACAGGAGAATCACTATGAGTTGGATCTGTGTAGTGAGACCCTGTACTAAATGCATTTGTTAAAAAATTTTAAATAAATAAATAAATAAAAAGACTTTAGAAAATTACTTAGTCAAACTACTCTTAAGGGACCCATCACCATCGGCAACATTTATTAAGTTCCTTCTCGCCAGGACAGAAGCCTCAGACGGCAAATTTCCTTGTTCTGGACAGCAGAATCATGTAACAAAACGTCAGTGAAAGGCATCGGTCTCAGGCACAGTTAGGGACCAGGACATCAGCCAGAAGGGAAACTGGAAAGGTCATAGGTGATTAGAAATAGGCCTAGGATCAATAGGCAAGAACTCCCAGAGGACCTGTGTGACCTGTGGCTTGTGCTAAGATCTGTGCCTATCCACAAAGTCACAGAAGGAGGATGTGATTCATCATGGTTTGACCCCTCCTCAGGAAGTGGCGAAAAGAGCCCTAGCCATCCAATGGGACGCCATGAGCCTTCTGCCACCTTGAGTCCATTCCTGGGGGTTACTTAGGACCTCAGCTTAGAAGAAATCAACTGTCTGGGTCACGCTCCCAAGCCAGGCTTGTGGCCCAGAACCCCCTCTGCACCCTCCCGCGGGACCCACATCCACCATGCCTCCTCTGCGCCCACCACTCCGCGGCACACGCCCGTGACTGAGCTCACTCTGAGCTAGCCGCTGTCTTCTGCTTCAAGACACCATTTGTAGGCTGTCTCCACCACAGAGCCTCTCTAGATTTCTGAACTGGAGTCACTGTCTCCTACTGTGTCTGCTCAGCATAGCCTCTCTGTCCCCTCAGTCTATTCCTTGTCCCCTTTTCAGCCCTGTTTATATTCAAGTCCTATGTGTCTATACATCATACCCCCAACTAAGATCCTTGAAGCCAGGCCCCAAGGCCTAGCACCAGCTAAAGTCACAGACTGCAGGTAGTTTGCTTAACAAGAGGTCAGTGCTCACCAAAAAGTCAGGGTCCAGGAGCACAGATCCAGTGACTGGAACCAGGGCCTGGGTCGTCAAGGAGCACACGGGACTCAGCAGAAGCCGTGCTAAGCCGTCCCAGCGTCCTCCCTTCTCAGCCCCACCCCACCCCACCCCACCCTCTCTCTGTGGCCAACCATGCTGCTGCATGACTACCCACACCTGGTCCGCCCCTGCTCCAGGCGCTCATGTGCTCTTCACCTGGAAGAAGAGTGGCTTTATAGGGTTCAGGTCAATCGTGCCACTCCATGCTGATGATGTCCTCAGGACCTCCCCACTGTTCCCAGAGTCGGCCTTTGAAAGATATTTACTTTTAAAGAGAATGAAAAGTAATAAAAAAAAAAAAAAAAAAAAAAAAAAAAAAAAAAAAAAAAAAAAAAAAGTAAAAAGGGCCGGCAAGATGGTTCAGCGGTCTAAAGCAACTGCTTAGGCAAGCTTAGGCAACCACAGGGACCGCGGTTCCATCCCCAGCACCATATGCTGCACCAGCCCCATCCCCAGGGCAGGCTGAGCTGGCCATAACATAAATGTATAAAAGTTTTTTTTGTTTTTTTTTTTTTAATTTTAAACAGTAAAAAAAAAAAACTAGAAATAATATAGAATTTCACTAAACAAAATAATAGCAAGTCGACAGTGATTGTTCTATCGCATATTCCCAGAGGAAAGTTCCTGCTTCTCGGTGTGGTTCTGGAGGTGCCTCGGCACATCTGGCCTTCATAAACAGCTGGCCCCACGTCAGATCCGCCTCGGCTTCCTCCTTCTGCTCCAGCCGTGCTGGACCCTGCTCACATGCCTTCCACGGACGGTCTTCTTTTCTGACTCCGACCTGCACGCCCGATTTCCCCCACCTGTCACAGCCTCCTCCGTGCAGTTCTGCCACCACCACATCTTCTGCTCATCTATTTCTAGAAAGCCTTTCCAAACTTACCTCCACCTCCATCACCACAACTATCACCCTCCCTCTGATCACATGCTCCGTGCGTTCCTCCTTGACAGCACTCAAGACATCGGCAAATAGGAGGTCAGCTTTCTGGTACTGTGACAAAATGCATGGTAAAATCTTTCAAAAGAGAAAAGGTTTACTTTGGCTGATGGTTTCAAAAGTTTCACTCCATGGTCTCTTGGCCCTGTTGCCTTGGGCTGTAGCAGCCCATGGGAGACATGGAACGGGAACTAGTTTACATCACAGAAACAAGAAGGCAGAGACAGGAACAGGCCAGTGTCTCAACATCCACTTTAAGGATGATCTCGCTTTCCTCTACTAAGCCCCAACTACTAAACTTTGCACCATGCAAACAGTACTACAGGTTGAAAACCAAAGGTTTACAACATAGGCCTTTGAAGGATATCTTTTAAGTGAATTAAAAATAGTAAAAAAAAATGAGAAAGGATGCAGAATTTCACTAAACAATATAATAGGAATTCAACAATGATGTTATATTGGGCACTGGAGATTTGAGGCCTATATCATAGCGGGGTCTCTGAGCTTCACTAGACCAGGGTCAGAAAGCTGCTCCTACCCAGGAGTACCTTGTAAATATTTTAGGTTATGTCTCGTAAGGTCTCCTTTACAATTCTGTTGTTATGGGGCAGAAGTGACAACAGGCAAAACAGAAGCAAACAAAGCCAGGTATGGTGGCAACACACCTATAACCCCAACAGCTTAGGAGGCTGAGACAGGAGAAGGGCAAGTCCAAGACCAGCCTTGGTAGCCACGCAGTAAGACCTTGTCCCAAAATAAAAAAGTCTGGGATTGTAGCTCAGTGTGAAGGCCCTGGAGTCAATCCTTAAGGTTAAAAAAATAGAGTGGAGTTTAAATAAAATTGTGCTGGGACAGCCTGATAGCTCAATAGACTAAAGCGCCTGCTTAGGCAGAGCGCAGCAGCCAGGGTTCAATCCCCAGTGAGCCAAGCTGACCGGAATGCTGAGAGGGCGAATGAGACTGGATGTGGTGGAGCGCACCTGTAATCCCAGCACTGGGAGGCTAAAAACAGCAGGACCACTGAGTCTGATCTACGTAGTAAGACCCTACTCTGCCCTAAATACAGAACATACATACATACATGCAATTGTACTTATAGAGACTGAAATTAGAATTTCACTTTTTATAAACTTCATTTTGTTTTTGATGCATTTAGTAATTATTCTCAACTCTCTTAATACATAAAAATATTTTCTGCTCATCAACTATAAAAACAAAATCAAGAGGCAACTGGAGATACAGCTCAGCAGCTTATGCACCTGCCTGACAAGCACAAGGTCCCAAGTTCGATCCCCAGAAAACAGGGGGAAGACAGGACTTGCCCCTCACCCCCCCAAGCTGTAGTCTGCCATCTAAATGGACTGCTAATTTCATGGAGACAGAATTTCTATCTTATTTAGCAATGTGCTCCCCCAGTGCAGCATCCGATTCCTACAAATTCATTGAATGCCTTGACATTTGGGCTGGCACACTGCCTCCCACCATATAATCCTACAGAGCTCACTTCAAGGAACACTGAGCAATGGTCACCAGTCTATGCAGTTTAGAAGGGCCACAGGCCTCCTTCCCAGGAGCCAGCAGGCAGTGAGCGAAACACACAAAAGCCTCAAGGAGCTTCTGCAACTTAGACTGAGATAGCGCTGCCCAAACTTACTTGCCCAAAGAACTTCTTGATTTAACCCAAAGCATCTACCAAGGGCTCCTGAGGTAGGAGGTACTGGAGCAAGGACCAAAGGCAAGAATTTAGAGTAATGTTCTCAAGCCTTAACGTATTCTAGGATCATGAAGGCTTAGAGAAATAGAAACCACTGGTCCCCACCCTAGGACTTTTGATTCCATAGATCTGGGAAGAGCCTAAAAATTTAAATTCTTTCACAACTCTAGCTGGGAAATCCCAGTTTTGGGAAACACTGCTTTGGAAACAATGGGCTTTCAAGGTTTAAGTCTTCCTCCTGGACTTTTCTCCTCCCTTCTCAGGGTCTGAGTTCTAAGGGAACTCCAACTCACCCACTCTTTCACATTGGCAAAAGAAACCCAGAGCCATCGCTCTTGCCCCATGATGGACACCAACGGGCCCGCCAAAAAGATGTGCTTCAGCCCTGAGCCTTCATTCTGGTTAAGGTGGCCTCATTTGGGAACAGGGTCTTGGCAGGTACAGTGGGGCTCAGAGGGAGACTAGACGCGGTACATGGGGTGCTTAAGCCAATTCATGGTGTCCCGATATGAGGACAGCGACATGTACTGAGGGAGAACACCACGTGGAGACACAGGCATGGGAGGCCACAGGACAACAGAGATGAGATTGAGGAAGTACAACTACAAGCTGAGGGGCGCCTGGGATTCCTGTCTTCCAGCAGAAGCATGGACAGGACAAGGAAGGAGTCACCCCAACACCTGTCACAGGGCGCCCGGCCCAACCAACACCTTAGCGTCAGACTTGGCACCTTCCAGAACTGTGATACAATACATGTCCAATGTTTGAAGCCACCCCCTTTATAACACTGCCTTATAGATGCTCTAAGAACTGTTCTAATCTAAAGATGGAAAGCACTGGCCAAGGCCTTCCCCTCAGCAAGGGTCGATGGGAACCCGAGGAAATGGCAGGACTCAGCCATTGAAACCTTTTGTCACCACCGTGAGCTGGTGGCTGTCTGAGCTGGGGTCTTTCTGTGGAAATTAGATTATCTGCATAATGCCATGTTTTATAGGATACATGCCCTGATGCTAGTTTTGGCAAAAGCATGTGATTATTTGCAGTCTGAAAAAAGGAAAAGTCAATGAATAAATTAAGGAGACTTGGCTTTCCCCCATCCTGGGCTCCACAGGTCCCATTTCTCGCTGGGAGACACTCACATGGAGTTTCCAGTGACACAAAATTGGCTCGCTGCCGGTGGGTCTGAGCTATAAATGCCTTCTCCAAACGCTGTGGCCATTGCTAAGCAGTGGATATTTTCACAGCCTGAGCATCCCGGTTTTAGTCATAAATTACACCCCTCTCCTTTTGGAGAAAACAAGGGGTATAATTTTTATTTGCAAAAGAGACTCTGGCAGGCAGAGTTATGTGCCTGATACCTTAGCAATGAGCCAAAAAGAGGATAGAGACCCGGCTTGTCAGAGCTGATGGTGAGGAAGGGGAACCCGGGAGGCGAACTGAAGAGGGAGGAGATGCCAGGGGGTGGAAAGAGAGAAAGGGAGGGAGGGAGCAAGGAAGGGAGAGAGAGAGAGGACCCCAGGGTGGGGACTTGGTAGCCTTAAGATCTGAGGGAGACTGTAGGCAGTAGATAGAGTCCTTAAGCTGATGCATGGTGTCCGTATATGAGAAGGACAGCGACATGTATTGAGGGAGAATGCCATGTGGAGACACAGCCATGGGAGGTCACGTGACAACAGAGACTGAGACTGAGGCAGTGCAGCTATAAGCTGAGGAGTGCCTGGGATTGGAAAAACAAAATCAACTAGATGCCAGGCTGTCTTACCCATGCCAACCGGGCAGGCTGCTCACCCGGAATCTGTGTGGTCTTGACAACCTCCAAGGGCTTAACAGCGGATTTTGTTTCTGCTGCACAGATAGTGAGAATTACAGAGGGTCATCTCCACCCCAAGGGGCTTGGAAAGGACAAGAGACGACAGGAGAAAAGATAGATACTTGCTGGAATTTGAGGACTCCTTCCCTACACCTTCCAAGGTCAGTGCCTAACTTCAGATATATAGCTGATTCACACACAGCGTGGTGGCCCTTGGCTAAGAGCGTGGGCTCTGGGACACCAGTCTCCCAGTCGCTGACCATGAAGCAGAGAATGTAGGTAACCAGGGGAATGGCTTCTTGTCATAAAAGAGACTGCCTCATGTTTGTAGATGGGGTACGTTTTGTTGGTTTGTTTTGTTTTAAAATCTGATTTGCTGTGCAAACTGGAGCTGGTTAGTAAATCCTTGGAAACATCAAATCTCAGAGCTGCAAGAGAGGAAGAATTATAAATGCTTTGCAGTGAGTTGGTGAGAATTTTCAGAAAAGCTGGCTGAGCCTCGCACATCCCTACACCCTCACAGAACACTACGTGCCAAGGATGGATCTAAGTAACTCACATGCTCTAACCTTGGCCACCCTTTCCAGCATTTCTAGCCTCTCTTTCTGTAGTTGAGGACTCGGAGGCTCAGTGGTCAAGGCACCTGCCTTCAGCCACACAGGCAGAGCCCAGCCTCTGCGATCTGATGACCTCTCTAGGGAAGGTGGGGGCTCACCGTGGAAATCTATGTGGTTCACCCGAGGTCAATCCCCAAATCCCAGACATGGAGAGTTGACAGCAGGTCCTCAGACAAGAAAAGACACTGTCCCCTTCAGGAGCAACAGATCTACTGTAGCACATAAGACAAGCACCTGGGACTAGATAAAGGTAGACTATGACAGCAGAGAGGAAGACAGAGAGTGGCAGGCAGGTGGCATGAGAGAGTTCCTGCGGGTCGCAGCAGCTTAATGAGGGAGGTGGGATTCCCACAGACCTTGAAGGATGAGACAGTTCCAACAGCCCACACAGCATGGCCCGGCCTAAATCAGGGCCCCCCCTTCTGCTTGTGCTCACAGCAAACCATGCAACACCTTCATCAGCATTCCAGTTTTACTTCCCTAGCTATATGGGGGCTTACAGAGCCAAGGCAGTGAGGCAGCACACTGCTGCAATCATTATTATCTACACAGGGCCTGGCTTTGGGGCTCGGCCAGAGAGGAAAGAGTAGTACTCATTCAAGGCATGCATGCATGCATGCATGCATGCATGAATGAATGAATAGTAGATTGGCCTGAATGAATGAATGAATGAATGAATGAATGAATGAATGAATGGTTGATTGGCCTGTATGAATGAATGAGTGAAAGAATGCATGCATGAATGAATGGTTGATTGGCCTATATGAATGAATGAGTGAAAGAAAGAATGAATGAATGAATGAATGAATGAATGAATGAATAGTTGATTGGCCTGTAACTGATCAGCTGAAAGCTATTGTATACACATCGCCCAGTGCCACCACTCTAGTCAGCCACATTCCAAATACCCTCACCTGAGTTTTCTCTTTAGTAGGAAGTTTTACCAACCACCCAGATTCCCTACAAACCACCCCCCCTGAGTTCATACAGCACCCAGATTGAGTCCCCTGAGCACAAGCATCCCCCTTGATAGACAAGAGTCCCAGGGGACCGCAGCTTTGCATTCTTCCTAACCTCTTCCGTAATGCTGGGAGTGATGGGGCCACAGGTGTACTCAGGTGAGGTCTAAGCATGCTGAGCCAAGGCCTGCCCTTCTCACTGTGATCCTTTATTCCCACTGGAATAATGCCAGTCAGTGCATGCCCACTGGGCAGCATGGGCCCTGGGGTCTCTGGGTGCAGCAGCATGGGCTGTGCTCCTAGCCTGGCCCAGGCAGCTGGACTTCTCCTGCTGAGAACCAAGCTTCGAGTCTTACTCTTGGGTGTGGGGAGGGATGGCCCAAAGCCCTAGCCATTCTGGCGTTGTTCTGAGGTTCACTCAAGGCGGTCTCTGCAGAGCCCTGCACCCTGCCCAGCAGCCTGTGACCTCCAGGTAAGGACAGCACACCCCTGTGTGTCCAGCCTGGGTTCATCTCAAGGCCCTCTGTCTGGGCCACACCTTGACTCAGGGGCTCTGCACAGAGCCAAGTGTGGGCTGCCGACCCGCAGATGAGGCTGGGGTCATCAGGACACCAGGTCCCCATGACATCTGAGTCAGCTCTCAGGGAGACCTTGGAGCAGTCTGCAGGTGCCTCTGCCTTGTGGGGAGGACAGTGTCCTTCGCCACCCCCAGAAGCAGGAAAGGACTGAAGCAGCTGCATCTAAGAAGGGAGCAGTGGCACCAGGCCAAACAAAAACTGCACCACCCATCCAACAGCACAGGTCACAGAGCCAGCCCACGCTGGCCTGGCTTGGTCCCTCTTCAAACATTTACTTCCTCATCTATAAAATGGATAGAAGGATGTCACACATCACTGGATCAAGGAACATGTGAGGGCCACAACCCAGTGTACAGAACATATTTATGATCAAGAAAAAGAGTAGTTATCCAGGATAATGACGAGAATATCAACTGGAGTAATTGTCCAACACTTCCTTCATATCTTGCCCAGGAAAAGCTTTCTTTCGAGCACTCAAAGAAAGCTCATATGTCTTCCTTTTATAGCACACACACGGGTCCCTGGTGGCTGCTTGCCAGGCACTGTTCTAAGCACTCTATACACAGTCACTCGCTAGTCCTCAAGGCAGCTTCATGTAGTTGGGCAATTATTACACCCATTTTACAGAGGAGGACACTGAGACACCTGAGCTCTACATGAACTGCTACGTGTTGCAGAGCTGTCCACAAAGGCTAGAATGTAATCCCAGGCCCTGGAACTCATATAAGGTAACCCCGGGGACCTGTTATTCTGGGAGATACTGCCTGTGATAGCCTCTTGTCTTGTTGACCAGAGCTGATCTTAGAAAAGGAAAAAGAATACAATCCAACAAGGCTCTCCTCTGGAAGATCAGCTCAGGGTGGGCCCCAACCAGCCCTTGTCCAGACTCCGCCAAGAAACCCCATGCCTGCTTCTTTTTCTAACTCGGATCCCAGTGCAGAGCTGAAGAGCGAACCCCACTTCCCTCCCTCAGGAACATCTGAGGTGGTGTTTTCAGACCCATGACCCTGATCCAGAGAAGAATTACATGTCACCTTTATGACAGCTGGGACAGAAGATCTGTCTGTCCACCAAAGGATAAATAAGCAAGAAAATATGGTCCCTGTGCACAGTCGAATACTACTTGGCCATAAAAAAGAAGGAAAAGCTGGGATTTGTGACAGCATAGGTGGAAAAAGAGGACCAGAAAACCAGGCACAGGGAGACAGATGCCACAAGATCTCCTACATTCTTAGAAACAGTGAAACTGAGCTCACAGAAATAGAGTGGGACAGCGGCTGCCAGGGCTGGGGGATTGTTAGATGGGTACTGAGCTGCGGTTGGATGGGAGGAATGCCTGCGTTCTGTTGCACCGTAGGGTGGTTGTCATTAGCGCTGCACTGAATATTTCAAAGTGGCTAGAAGAGATTCTTGATGTTCTCACCACAAAGATGATTAATGCGTGAGGTGATGAATATGCTAATTACCCTGATTGGATTATTATACAACGTATACATGTATTGAACTGTCGCACTGTGCTTCATAAATGTGCAATTATTATGTATCGAACAACAACAAAGAGATATATTTGACATCATAACCCATAACATCTTCTCCGAAGTAATTTCAACACAACATTCCTGAAACAATACCTATCCCTGTTATAAGAATGTACATGGGTATCCTTCATTTGTTTTTAATACGGGATTCAATCTGCCAAATTGATTTCATAATCCATTTATGGGGCTGAAGTCAGAGATTAGAAAATTTTTCTTAGGAAACTTCAGCTTTAATAGACAGCACCTTCGATTTTTGAGGGTTGGGTCCTGTGATCTTCCCCAAAAGCCCCGTATGGGTGCCATGACCTGGCCTAGCCTTGGTGGCCACTGTGATCCTGCCCAGAAGCCCAGGCCTGGCTGAGCACCCAGGTAGTGGAGGTTGGTACCGACTGATTCACCCGGCAGCACTTACAGGGAACACAGAGTGGAGAGCTCGCTTTTAGCATCTGATGGAACTGAGTTCAACTCCCTGTTGGCTCCTTAGCCACTCAGTGTGCTCAGGCAGGTGGGGACTGATAACATCCAGCCATGAGGGTGAGCTGAGGCCCAGAGCCCCGGACAGGGTACCCATGCACAGCACTGAGCAGGTACAGGTTAGAGCCAGTGGGAGATCTTTGCCAGCCCTCTTATACCTAACCAGCCTAAAGCCTTACAACAGTCTCCTTTCTCCTCCCTCTTCATCGCCATGGTTACCATGTCTGCAGCGTTAAGAAACAGCATCCCTCATCGGCACACTGTCACCCACAGACATGTGAACCTGCTAAGGATGTGTGCTCCGGGCTTTTGCCCTACAGGTCATCGATTGCAGAACATCTTTCCAAACACTGATGTTCTCTACAGTCCTCTCCAAACCCTGCAGCCAAAAATATCTGCTGTATGAGTTTTATTCCTTCAGTCTCACATGAAGTCTCTGGATCCATGATAAAGCTCCCTGTCTGTAGATAGGAAGACAGGTGGAGGCTGCCAGCGAGGTTTCCCTGAAGCGCTCCTAAGTTACCAGCAGGTACAGAGCTGGAGTGACCGAGCCTCCACGGATCCCCGCCACAGAATCCATAAGTGGCTCTTTAAGCACAGAAGTGCCCTTTGATGAACACAGACATGGGGATGGCAGAATAAGGGCGGGGTAGGGGGTGAACTTCCGCCTCTGCTCCCACGTGGGAGCCGGAGGGATGGCGGCGCTTGAGCCTGGAGGAGGAAGGAAAGCTAAGGGCAAACCTCGGGAGGGCACAGGCTGACTTCCTGCAGCTGTCTGTAGGAAGATTCATTTCTGTGAAAGGCTGATGAGTCACGACCAACCTCGCTGCAGAAGTCGCCTTCCTGGCCCCCTCTGGGTTTCTAAGGCTCTGCCCTGACAGAATTTCCATTACCTACCCTGTTTGGGAGGCTGGAGAAAAAATGTGTTTGGGGCAGGGAGGGCCTGAGGCCTGGCGCCAAGGCTAGACTACCTTGGGCAGTCCTGAGGCCAGCTGGGATTTCAAAGCCTCCTGAAGACGGTGAATCTCAGGGGCCAGACATCCTTGGACTCTCAGCTACGTCTGCGGGAAGCGCTCTTGGCAGGCAGTGAGCTTTGAGATCCAAATTTCTTAGGCAATGGAGCAAAGTGAACCTCCCTCAGCTTGGCCAGGGTGGGTGGAAGTGAGACAGAGGGAACAGACAGCTCCCAGGCCCTGCGAGGCCAGCCATGCCAGGCCATACGTCCCAACCTGTGGGTGGTGGCTGTGTGGTTCTCAGGCCTCAGTGAGCACCAGCTATAAAGAAGTCTCACCTTCCAGAGCTAAGTGCAGCTCGGGGACCAGCGAGGACTCAAGAAACAACCAGGATGCCAAGCGGGACAGAGTCACTGGCCACCCAACTCCCTAGTCACTGCAGCTGGAGCGGTGGGGTCTTAGGACTCTTGAGCCCAAGGTTCCTCCACCAGGACACTATGGAGAGTTGGGCAAGGTGGGGAGCTGTCCTTTGTCTATGATGTGCCATAGGCACCACCCCTCCCTGTCAGTGGGGACATCTGCAAAGTACGCTGCCAGAGGCCTCCCAGAAGGCAAAGCATCACCAGATGAAAATCACCGACATGGCCTCCCAGCTCCCAGAGGAGATCGCCAGAAACAGCATTGGTCAAGGAACGCACGCCTTCCCGGGCCAGCTAGGAGTGGGAGTCACTTCAGTCCCTATCCCTGGTGGGCGATTTCCCCACGTTAGCCTATTAAAGGCCCTGAAAAGTTCTGCAGCAAGAAGAAAACTGTTTCCTAGCTTCATTTTACCTAGAATTTTACAAACTTTCCCGGACAAAATCCCTTTATTCCTATTATTTGAATCTTCTAGAGGTAATAATGCTCCAAAGAACACATAACGATAAATCGTGGGGCGGGGGGGCGGTTGTGCGTGATACACCACACCAGGACACCCTGGTAGACTTTATTTTTATATATGTCATATGTAGACATATATACAAGATGCACCAAATATATTGTATACCAAATGATCAAGGGGCTGGGCTGGGGGTTTGGCTAGGTGGTAGAATGCTTGCCTGGCCTAGCAAAGTAGAAGCTCTCAGTTCGGGCCTCAGCACCAAAACCAAAAAATAAACCTCCCCCAAAATGATCAAAACGTAGGGTGAATGTTCAAATTTTTAAAAATTGTGTAAATGACACATTGTCATTAATTCCCCTCAAAATGCTTCTTTTTGGCTTGAAAATGCTTATCATTCTTGCAACAGCTCTGGAAGTGCACTTTTATGGCTTTACAAGGTGTGATGAAAGAAAGAAAGAAAGAAAGAAAGAAAGAAAGAAAGAAAGAAAGAAAGAAAGAAAGAGTGAACTGTGCTGCTGCTGAGAGCCACACAAGGGAAAAGCAGGCTGGTCACAGACAGCCCAGGGTGTCCTCACTCACTGTAATTCCTGGATCTGGCATGGAAACTTCTGGCTCTTCCTCCAAGTCGAAATGACTATGAGAGATAAAGGTTGTTTTGGCCTGAGACAGGGTCTCGCTGAGCAGTTCAAGTTTCCCTTGAGCTCACGTTGTAGCCCAGGCTGATCCCAAATTTGCAATGATCCTCCTGCCTCAGCCTCCTCAGTGCTGGGATTACAGATGTGTGCCACATCAGACAAAAGATAAATGTTTTGAATTAATTTAGGACCCTGAGGCATTCCCACCAGCATCACGAAAAGCACTCATAAAAGAGGACCTCAGGACTACCTCAGAAAGCAAGAACAATGGGAAAAGCATATTCAGAAACAGGAGGATTCCTCACAATGTGTTTTACGGTGAGAGATTTTTTAAAAAATTGAAGTGCTCACTGTATTTTTTATAATCCCTTTTCTAGGCAAGTACAAATGACTGCGTGCCTGTGTGTGCCCACCTTCCTCATCGACCACATGGCTAGGTCACTAAGTCCCTTTGGTAGGTGTGTGCAGAGCCACGTCTCGTGGCCTGCAGTCTCGACTTCTCTCACCACCTCCCCTTACAGTGATCTCAGTGCCACCTGCAAGACAGCAGGTGCACGGTGAGGCTCTGCCGCCAGCACCGGGACGCCCATCTGGGAGTGACACCTGGGGAAGACGCGCCAAGCACAGTTCCAGGTGCACAAACAGAGCAGGCAGTCATACAGACACGGGGTTGGGCGGAAGGAGGCCCTCCTAACAGCCTTAGCCAGGAGAAGATTCGGGGAGGTGTCACCTGCTCCCCATCACCCAGGTCCACCTCCACAGCCAACCTAAGCGTGCATCCCTGGAGTCACAAGCCTAAGTCATCTCTGTACCAATGCAATATACCCTTGTGTCAGGGCTGACTCGGGGCGGGCCTCATTTAGGTTTGCTGGGAGGAAGGACCTGTCAGTCACCAAAGGGCAAGGCTGACTGCTTTGATTAGAATTCACAGATCATCAATAGCACAAGAAAGCCCCCGGAGTCTCTCGGTCCTCATCTTCACTCTCCTGGGTCGTGTTCTACACTGGCCTTTCCTGGAGCTTTTGAAGAGGTCAGCATCCATCCTCCGATACAGCCACTGTCCACCTCTCCCTGAACTTCACTGGTTCCAAAAGTCAAGGGGCCCTGTCAGGCTCGGAGGGGCCAGTGCCAGGTCTCCTCTAAAGACAGCACAACTGCTTACTTGCCTCCACCCAGCTGGGGCAGGAGACTTACCCTTCAGGCTCCCTGTGGTCTCAGTGGCAAAATCAAGCCCTGAGTGGCCACAGACTGGCTCCTATTCTCAGACTGAAAAATCGTATACAATAATGATGATGATGATGATGATGATGATGATGATGATGATGATGATGATGTTGAGGAAACTGAATAGTGTGACATCCTTCAACTTTGCAGGGGAACAAAAGTACAGCCAGACCTCCAGGCTTCTGCTAGCAAAAGGACCTCCCTTTGGCCCCTGGCAGTGGATCAGAATTCCTGGTATGCTGCGTTGCTCCCAGCCCCTCACGATTTTTCAAAGAAAAGGCTGCAGAACACAGGAATGAAGCATCTGAGCCCCTGGGTGGGTCACAGCCCCTGTCCTGCTTTCCTAGGCTACAGCAGGTTATGCAGGAGACGGGCAGCTCACACCAAGCAGACGCAGGGGCTCAGCCACAGGACAGCTGCAGACAGGGGCCTCTT
>PVKN010001084.1:0-57580 GCA_004027915.1 Capromys pilorides | reverse complement strand
GCCCCTGCAAGGGCTGCTGGGATCACGGTTCTCCAGGGCCTGGGTGCCCAGCGTCACACAGGAGGCCACAGTGCTGCGACAGAGGTGGCGTGGGCAGCAGTCAGGCCTTCCCTGTGCCCCAGGCCCGAGGTCTGTCCCCATTGCCAACTCCAGGTGGGGCAGGAACTCAGCAGCGGGTTGGCAGGCACAGGCAGGCCCCGGCAGCCCGGAAGAGAGCTCGCAGGTGCCTGGGACACGCGGGCCTCCTAGGGCAGAGCCTCGCCTGCCTGGAGCAATGTGGCGTCGCCAACTTAAAAGCAGAGGAGAGGACAGCGGCTGGCTGGGCTGGAGGGAGGCGGAGCCTCCTGGAAATATTTGTGCCCTGCGGTGGTGCTGGCACCACACCGAGCCCGACGTTGTTCTCAGTTGTGTGTGCAGCTGGCCTCCCTGGCGGTCCTCACTGCCATTTTCTGTCACCGTGACAGTCCAGGTGCCGCGCTTTCCTGTCCTCATGTGTGCTGTGAATCCCCGCACTTTGAGGCGTCCCCAGGCAGGGAGGAGCAGGGCCGGGCCAGGCATCAGCAATGCACGCAGTCAGTGCCACAGCTGGGGAGAGCCGAGCTGCTGTCTCTTCCGCAGGGTCCTTTTGCACAGTGCCCTAACTGGCCTTCCCTGCTGGGAGCAGGTGCCCACCTCCCGCCAGAGAGCCAGGACTGGCTCAGAAACCCGGGGCGGGCCATGGTTGTGTGCCCAGGGTGGCTGCAGCACCTGCTGCCCCATCTGAGCACCGGTGGCCATCTGTTCAGAGGGACACCGTGTGTGTCCAGTGAAGGTGCTGAGCCCCACGACCGGCGTGGGTCCTGGTGCTTACTGCAGGGTCCTGGCTCAGCATCACCTTTCAGGACATGGTGCCCACAGGTGCGAGGCTCCGCCCTGTGAGGGAGGACGGAGGCTGTGGCCAGGGTCGCTGTGCCTGGCTTCTCTTGACTACGGAGGACATCAAGCCCAGCGTGAGGGCCATCATTCGTGTGGCAGGGACTGGCGCTTGGCCACCTCCACACGGGGAGCTCACGGCTGTGTGCACTCCGGGCTGGCCCAAATGAGCCAGGCTTGACACTGGCAGAAGCCGAGAGAGTGTCGGGGCCAGGTTCTGCGCTGGGGCCCATAGCAGCTTCCGTCTCTGTAACCAGCTGGGCTCTTGCCGCTCCGTGGCAGGCTTCCCTGTGGGCCTGCAGCTTCGGGTTTGCGTGTCGGGGACACTGACCCCTTGTCTGCCCAGCCTTCTCCACTGGAGAGGGTTCCAGCAGCCACAGTACGAAATCAGCCATGGCTGCAATGGCGCCTCTCGAGGCCTTCTTGGGGAGGCAGAGCTTTGGGACAGCCTCCTCCTGCCAGGGAGTGAGTGTCCCATCTCATGGCCCTGACTGGAGGACCAAGGCCCAGCTCATGGCCCGAGTGGAGGGAGCAGAGGGCTTGTCAGGCCCTGTCCACACTGGACCTGCTAGGGGACCCTCACGTGCCCCACTTGAGGCCCCACTCTGCTGGTACTCACCCGGGGAGGAGCACGGTCGAGCAGGACTCTTGGAGTTTCGAGCTTCTCTGTGGATCAAAGCCTTGCACCTGTTACTCTGGTGACGTCAAGTTCCCACCGGTCTGTGGGAACCCCAAAATGACCACCACTCCCTCGTTACCCACATGTTCTGAGCAGTCCCAGCAGCACAGAGTCGGCAGGGGAGACACGCTCTTCCTACTCAGCAACCCCTTCAAAGGATCAAGGAACAAAGCATGGGAATCTGTTCTGGCAGCTTCCAAAGCCCAGACTTTATTCTTCTGTGCCTTCCCAGAAAGAAACCACGGAATTGGCCGATTTGGACACAAAAACTCCTCGCCCCGGGAGGCAGACCACGCGGGAGGTTTACAAGCTGGGCCTTCTTGCTGAGAGAAGACATCAATAAGGAAACGGTGGCAGAGCCCCTGAGCTCACACTCCAGGAGAGAACACCCCATGCTCCAAGAAATCAGCTCTGGGAAAATCCGAGTCACAGGAGTGGTGGGAAGCCAGCCGGAACGGGGACGCCAGCTACCTGGAGAGAAAAATGAGAAGCCGTTCCTCAGCCAACGATGCCACTGTGATAGCAGAGATTCTAATGCCGTGATGCCCTGCCAGCTCCCCAGCTGGACCAAATGATCTGTGACACAGTGTAAATTCTCATCTGGAGGAAGTCCGGAAGGCTGGCGCTGTCAGAAGGCATTCTGCCCTTGAGAAGCCCATTAACGTGGGAAAGATCTCCCTGCTGGCTGTTTACCTGTCTTCCGTTCTGCTCTCTATTTTGAGTTGCACGTGTAAGAGAGACCACACACGGCTGACCTAGTGTGTCTGGCTCATCTCCTAGTGTCACGGTCTCAGGCTATGCCCGCTCACCTCTGGGTGACTCGGTTTATCTTTCTTCATGGCAGAGTAGTGCTCCGGGTGTACGAACACCGCCTTTTCCTTACCCAAGTGTCTGCTGATGGGCACAAGTTAACTCCTATGCCTTGTGCTGGAAGGGAGAGATGGAGGGAGTGTGGAGGCTGGGAGGGGAAGGGACGGAGAGGGAGGCAGGTGCGCCCATGTGAGTCCCAACGCCCCATGGTAATTGCATTAATCATGCGACATGCATTGATAATAAACAAGATGTTCATTACTAAGAGAAAGGCTGGGGCAAAGGCAGCCTCATCACTTGATGATTTCCTGGCTGAGTACAAATGCAGTGGATAAATAATGAGATTCAATCGTAAGAGGAGAGCAAAACCGGGCCAGAGACCGCATGACCGCAGCCCCTGGCTCTCGCAGAGCCCGCGTCCCACCCGCGCCTTGTGATTGGGTGCCGGTCCCGGTCTCCACCAGCTCCCAAAAGGCCCCCAGGGTACACAGCATGGCTGGGAAGAACCAGGGCTAGCTGTCGGCGAGCGGATCCTGGCATTTGCAGGAGTCTTTATTTTTGACCTTTTGACGGTGGCTACGTGTCTGCCGTGTAAGGAGAAACTCAGCTTTCACGGTCAGCTCTCGGGAGCGTAGCTCGAACTGGAGGGAGAGCCATCTCCGCGCTGTGGCTCGGCTGCGCGTGTTGCGCCCGCCACGTACCTCTGTGGCGTCCTGAGCTACAGCTGCAGTTAGGGTCCTGCCCTGGGATGAGATTCCTTTCAAGGGCGTAGGAGCACGCTACATTAGCAGTCACAGTTTGCATCCATTTCCTGAGAGGTGTCGCATTTGTTTGTTTGTTTATTTATTTATTTATTTTGCCTTTTTGAGACAGGGTCTCGCTATGCAGTTCAGGCTGGCCTTGAGCTTACTTTTGTAGCCCAAGCTGGTCTCGAACTCACACTGATCCTCCTGCCTCAGCCTCCCAAGTGCTGGGATTACAGGCTGCGCCACCACGCCCGGCTTGTTTATTTATTTATTTGAGGCCGGAGGATTAAGGCAAGATCTTGATACACAGCTCACCTGAGCTCAGACTCACGGGTGGGCCTCCTCCTGCCTCAGCTTCCTGAGTGGTGGGATGACAGGCGTGAGCCACCATGCCCAGCTGGGTGCAGCCTTTAAAGTGTATGTGTGTGACATTCTTTTTTTTTTTTTTTTTGTGGGACTGGGATTCAAACTCACGACCCTGCACTTACCAGGCAGGTACTTGTGCCACGGAGCTATCTCCCTGGCACCTTGTGTGTGACATTTTAAAATGCTACATAATATAGCGTTATATGAATTGTCATTCATATAAATTTTATTGTTGCCGAGTGAGTTACTACTGTCCTCGGATCCTCAGATTTTCTCATCTGAGCAGGAAATTCTCTCCCCCATCGAAGGGCTGGCTGGAGGCCTTGGTGGGCTCTGGCCTATGCTTCCCGACTGGACATGGGAGGCGCTCGGGGGATACTGGTGAGCTCTGAGCATCGGGTCATCCGCGAATCATTTCGTAAGTCGGCGGTGACTATTTTGAATGCATGTCACTTAGTGTTTTCACACTGATAAAACCAACTCATCCTACCTGACAACATGTCAGCTAATTATAAAAGATTAGAGGCCTCCTCATTAGGTGACCACAGGGCAACAAAACTACAATTAAAATACCCCACACTGCATTTCGTGAATATTTAATTGAAATAAGCAACACAGATGAAAGCAACCCAGTCACCACGGCAGCGCAGGGTTCCAGCGCAGCTTTTGGCAGCAGACATCGTGCTAAGGTTTTATTTGCTTAAAAGATAGATTTTTGAGGAACAGCTCATATACCTGAGCTGTGTTTGTTTAAACTTAATAAAATGTAATTATTTATGATAAAAATAAAAACAAAGCTGGGGCAGTAGTAGGCAGAGGTCAGCAGGCCTGGAGTCAAGCCTGAGCAAGGGGCTGGGAGAACCCGGGGCCCACGTGCCTCCAGGGGTCAGAGGTGCCGGTGGCAGGGGACAGGGCCCAGGCCGGGGAGATGACATGTGGCTGGGAGACCTGGACTCGCCTTGTTCGGGGTGAGCAAGGGCGCCTGCCACCTCCAGCGAGCGCCGCGTGTCTCACAAAGGCCAGAAGTGCAGGAGGTGACAGAGGTGCCGACGACCAAGGGACCAGCAGGTCCTGCAAGACGGCCCTTGAGCTGCACCCTCAGGAGCCAGCGGCTCACCCTGGGGGCTCGGCACAGCCAGTCTTGTCGAGAGGAAGAGGGGTGACACAGTGCACAGTGGAGCACAGGTGGGTGTGCACGCATGCGCGCACACACATATACACACACACACACACACACACACACACACACACCCTGAGGTGATGGGACACCACGCAGGCCCAGCCAAGGGCAGAAGAAAATGTACAGAGAGCACCCCTGCCCCCTTCGGGATGGGGCTTCCCGGCAGCTGGTGTCCAGGCGTGGGAGCGAGAGGATGAGGGGAGGCGGGGACAGGGGTCAGTGTGGTGAAGGGAGGAAGTGAGCATGTGGCGAAGATGCCACAGTGGCTCCCACGTGAGCCATGTCCATGTGTCCTATGGAGGGGAAGAGCGCTGAGAGGACGGAGCAAGGGAGCCAGGTTTCACTGCATGGAGCAGGTGTGCGAGGCTCTGGAGCCCTGCCCGGGGGAGGAGGTAACCCCGCGCCAAGCGCTTCCCTGAGCTCCGAGCTCTGAGCAGAGTCGAGGGTGCCAGGGAAAAGCCCCCCGGACGCAGCGGCCCCAGTGGAGTCTCGGCTTTGGCGACGTCGAGGGGCTGAAGTCACTCCCGTGAGTTTCTACAGCAGTGACAACAGGAAAAAGAATGACAATTTTTAAAAAGCCATTTTCAGTGGGGAGCTCAGGCCTGGGAGGGGCACGCGCCCCACCCTGCCGGCCCTCTGTCCGCACCTTCTCTTCTTCCTCGCCGCGTCTGGCAGCCTAGGTCTGCGTCACGTTTCTCCCCAAGCTTTTGAATCATCTGTGTGGTCGGGATCTTTTCCAGTGTTGTATAATACGCCGCTGTGCATCTGTACGACACTGCCCAGCCGCCCAGTGGAGGGTACCTAGGTTGCGCCTGCCTTTGCCCTATTTAGAGCCTCGGTAAACTCCAGCTCCCGAGGACTTTGGGATACCAGGGTGGAGATGATCTGGCTTTCGCCCTCCCGAATCTGAGCTGTTGACCTGTGGGGACACAAGAGTGGCCTGTGGAGACTGTGTCAGGATGTGTGGCTCTGGCTCGTGGCTCCGCTGCAGCCCTTCACCCATGCCCTGGGTTCCTGTCCACTACCACCGGGCACACAACCATCACCTCTGAGGAGGCACTGTGGGGCAAGGGGTTTGTGGAGATCACGGGGTGGGCTGCGGACTTCTCCTGTGCCCCCTGAGTCTCCCAGACTGGCAGGCAGCTGTGGGCTGGGCTCAGCTGCAGGCCTTGGCGTTGTGGGGCTCCCAGAACTGAGAGATGAGACCTAGGCCCACTGGCCGAGCCACTAGTCCCTGGGCCATCAGGTGCTCAGCCGTGGCTTTCCCAGAAGGTCCACAGCAGCCCCTGTGGATGGCACTGAAGTGAGACCTCGGAGGAAGGCAGCTCCCAGCTCCCAGCTCCCAGCTGTGTGGGCCCAGGCTGCAGGACCCGGACCACCAATGCCTGCTCCACACAGGCTGTGGCCTCAGATGCCACGGAGCTTGGAAGGACTCCACGGCCACAAGGTGGCCACAGCCAAGAGTTTCCAGGATACTTAAGGGATTCCTAGGGGGCAGACCACTGCTAAGCGCCACTGAAACTCCAACAAGGCCATGCAAGGGAGGGGCATTCCAGGCCAGGTGGTCAGTGGTCCTACCAGTAGCTCGGGGTCCTTTCTAGGTTTCTCAGAGGGGCACGACCCAGTCTGCAGAGAGGGAGCGGCAGCCGGAAGAGCTGGTGTCCGGCGTCTGAGCCTTAAGATCCGGGTGGGATTGGGGTGTGATCTGAGGGGCAGGCAGCAGGGGAGTTTCTGAGCTCCTATGGCCCTGGAGGAAGTGTCTGTGCCATGCTGAGGTGGTGGGTGGCCGAGGGTCAGAGCAGATGCTGGCCACACAGCTGGGTGCAGCAGCCAGGTCGCCCAACACTTTTCCTTTGTGTTGAAATCAGGTGCCGTGGTCCCAGGCTAAGGCTCAACTAGGAAGGGGTCCGGGCCCAGAGAGGCCTCCGTGCAGACCTCCCTGGTGGGTGGAGGCCTCAGCGCTGGCCCAACAAGTGGGCTTGCTGGCCAGTGGAGCCCCGTCTTTCTCCAGCCCTCCCAAGCTACCCCGGCCCTGTGGGCCACAGTGCTGACCAGTGTCCCGTGCACCCCAACCAAATTCCTCCAGGGCACACAATCATGGTGCGGGCCCTTCAACCACCTTCACAGCTCTCTACGGTGTTTCCCAACAGTAACACTGCAAATTTTGTGTGTATTTTGCCACCATTAAAAATAACTTAAAAAGAAAAAGTTGGCTTAGCTCTATGGCATTACTATTTTGTCTTACATATAGAACTATGCATAAAGCATTTAATTTTTATTTCTTCTATAATTGCATCCATTTTTCAAGCCTGGCATCGTGAATCCCAGGAATAAGAAAACAAGATGTTGGGGACATTTTCTAGAGACACCGGGGATGCTACCTCATGTGGCTGGCAGTGTCTATGTGGCCTCCTGTGAGGACACTGGTAAGTGGGACACAGGATGGACAGGGAGGAGGTGCTCACCCTGGGGTCCCTGCACCTCGGTGTGGCTCACAGTGCCCCACAGACCTGGAACTGGACACCAGCCAGGACAGGAAACAGCGGCCATGTCTGGTGATGTGATGACATCTGTGGAGCGGGCGTGGCTTCCCCAGGATCCCACCACGTGAGCGGAGTGCAGCTAGGACAATGGAGGCCCCAGCCCAGCCCCTGCTCAGGGTGCACAAAGTATCCCCTGCACTGTGTGGCCAAGCCCCACACTTAGCTGCCCCCAGAGCCAATCCGAGAAGCGCCCCTGCCGTGCACTAGCGTCCTCCGTCCTGGAGGACAGCACTGACTTCTGTGCCTTTCCCCACATATGCCAGGACAGCCAGTGCGCTGACAGGTGGGTGACAGCTCCCAGGCGGGAGGCGCTGCAGGGGTGTTGCAGCAGCAGTAGCCTTGGCCACCACCTCCTCCTCCGTGTGGTCACTGGCTTCCTGTCCCAAGATCGGGGCTATCTATGGCCAAGTCCTGAGCCCACACCTAGGTCCCTGTCTACATATGGTGTGACCTCGGCACGTACCAAGAGCCCGGGAGTCCCTGATGGGGTATGAGGCCCCAACTCACAGAACAACAGCGCACAGCTGAAGCCCAGAGGTCGCGGGACCCCTGGCATGGCCTCCTCCTCACCTGGCCCCTCTCCCATCTCCTCTACCCACAGGGCTCTGAGTTACTCATCAATGAAAGGCACAGATACTCCATGATGAACTGAGTGCCAGTACCTCCTGCCCTGGAGGGCCCGGCACTGGCGTTCTGGTGACAGTGACAAGTGTGTGACTTGTGAGAGTGTGACTGTGTCAGAGAGGCTGCCACAGAGCCCCACGGAGGAGAATCTGGAGGGGAGACCCCTGCTGCCAGCCTTGGAGAGGCCAGGAGCCCAGGGACAGCTGAGCCACCCTGAACCCTGGGGACCACAGACCTCATCCCCTTTCCCGCCCAGCTGCTGCGGGGCCCAGAGAAACAGGGATGGGGGACTTTGGGGGCAGCATAGGACTCAGCTTGGCAGAGAGAAGACACAGGGTCCTTTCTGCCCGGAATTGGGCACATGGAGCTGCCCACCATGCAGGCTCTACAGGAATAGGCGATCTGTCCAGCATACAGTGCAGAGGCCCTGGCTCAGCACGCTGGGAGCGAAGCTGCCGCCTCCTGCCCTCCTGCCCTCCTGCCCTCCTGCTGCATTGGCTTGGCAGCCTGGCCCTCTGTGTTCCCTGCCCACCCCAGCTCACAGTGCTTGCCCAACCCCAGAAGACTGGGGAGCTTCCTGCTCTGCCCATCCCGGGGCCACTGCTCCATGGGGCTCTTATGCCTGAGAATGGCACCCTTACAGCACCTCTCCTGGACCCTGGCTCTATCTTGGACCTTCCTGAAGGAGCAGTGGACTGACCAGGAGAGGGAATGACCACCCGGGGCCAGGCCGGCGGAAAGAGTGGCCTTAACTGCCCAACTCGCCAAAGCTGTATCCTTATCCACACAGCTGACGAGGGGCCCCAGCCACGCCCTCCTCAGAGCAGGTCCGAGCTGGTTCTGCTAACAGAATTAGCACCGAGCAACCCGGCTCCATCAATGAGGCCAAGCTCTTACACAGTGGTCTCGTGCCTCTGCCACTCCCTGCTATGTGCCTGGGGTCAGAGGTCCTTGGGGGATCTGGACACAGACATCACGCGGCATCTCAGGATCAAGGTCAGAGAGAAGGTCAAGGGCCCCAGCGCCTGCCCGTGAGCCCTCCCTGCCCTGCGCCGAGCTGTCTCACACGGTGACCGTGTGGTAGTGTGCATGTGTGTGCCATGCCATGTGTGGGCCCTGTGTTCACTGATGCCTGCGCACTGTGCAGTTAGTGAACCAGCCTTGAGAAGGGAGTGCTGGGAACCCGCGGGTGGCAGGGACTACGGTCACCAGCCAGGCAGTGTTCCTCTCGCCCTCACATTAGCTCAAGCATTCAGCAGCCTTGTAGAAGTCATAGCGGCCGTTAGGAAGGACAGTGTCCTCACCCACAGGTGACATTGGCAGCCGCAGCGGAGCGTGATCTGGGTCAGAGCAGCCCATGCTCTGGTGGCTGCTGAGTGACTGACTGACCACGCCTGAGAGAGTGCGATTAAGCTCACAGGTGCCAGCCATCAAGGGGACTTCCTGAGAGTGCTGCAGGGGACAGGTCAGAAGGAAACTGTCCATGCAGGCTGCAAGGACCCAGACCTGGGGCCCCAGCGGCCAGCAATTGCAGGGCAGGGAGGAGGCCGAGGGCAGAGTGAAGACAGCGCAGCCCAGCTGAGGCCAGGCCGCTGCCCGGATCCCTGAGCCTGGCCTACAGGACACCAGTATCACCAGGAGCCAGTGGCCATATCAAGCTCCAGCGTGGTCTGCCCAGCAGCACTGCTCTCAGGGCTCATTTTCCCTGGGAGGATGAGATGACAGTTGGGGACAAGAACATGCAAATCCGGCCCCCAGAGGCTGGTCAGTTCTTGGACCTGCATTTTCCACCCAGGGTCCAGCTTCGGGGGACAGAAGAGAACCCAGGTTGCCAGGCATGGGGGCGCACGCCTGTGATCCCAGCACTGGGGAGGCTGAAGCAGGAGTACCCTCAGCTCAAGGCCAGCAGAGATGGAGCCCTGCTCATCAGGAGTTCATCCTCAGGAAGCCGCCGGCCTTCTGCACTTGGTCTCCAGCAGCTGGCGCACTCCTGCCCCTCCATGAGCCTTGTCTGGGGTGTGAGCATCTGGGACCCCAAAGGGCTTCCACAGGACACCAGCATGTCCCATGTGCTACAGTTACATTTGTCTCTAGGGAGCCTGGTTCCTGACCAGACGTGAAGCGCTGCACCCCAAGTTTCCAGGGCAAGCTAGGAGCCACTCAAGGCTGTGGAGGAGCCAGCTCCCTCCAAATCAAAGGAAGGTGTTGCATTCCCACGGGGGAGGATTGTGGCCAGGGCCACAGAGCCTCCATGCCAGGCCACCACTGCAGAGCCAGGAGGGGGTCAGAGGTCAACACCAGCCTGTCTGAGATGGACCCATCCTGCAGCCCAGGCTGGGTGTCAGGCACCTCCAGGTCAGGGATGCTGGGGCAAGGGGCACACCTGGGAGCCGCCTCAGGGCCAAGCCTGGGGTCCACAGAGGATTCACAGCCCTGCCACATAGAATAGCTCTGGAGACAGGTGCAGAGGCCAGCAGGGCTGCTCCACCCTCAGCACCCAGCAGAGCCCAAGCCTTACCCTGTGGGCCTTAGCGTGAGCCGTCAGGCGAGCAGGGACCCTTGGAGCTGCAGCCTGGGTGAGGCGCCTCCACCCCGGAGGCCTAGAGCCTCTGCCACAGTGGGGTGACTGAAGGGCCACCTATGGTGGTACCTCTGAACCCCCAGGAGCTTGGATTCAGCCCCAAACGCACCCTGGGTTCTCAGGCCAGGCCTTGTCAAGTTTTCCAAAATTTGCTAAAAATGTTTACCGTGTACAGGTTATCAAACTCTCGACAGAGCAGTAAATCCAGGTGATTTGCGTAAATATTAGGGCTGGATAAATAAATAAATAAATAAATAAGCAAGCAAGTGGGAGCTGGTGCCATGTTGACTGTTTCTTAACATCCGAGTTTAAATAATTTAAATAATTCAGTAGGTGGCCTGGGAAAAAAACCCGAGACATTTCTGCCTAAGGACAAGTCCTTCAAAGACTTGTGGTTATTTATTCCTTTAATTTACCCTGAAACGCAGCCACAAATCCATATTATATGATTTTAATGAATATTTATTTCTGAAATAAAATATGTGGCTGTTTTCTGCTTTTCTTAATGAAAGGCTCCGGGGACAAATCTGCCGCGTCGGGGCACAGGCTGGGCACCGACCCATGGGTGCTGGTGGGCGCGCCAGAGATGCAGTGAGGACTCGGCTCTCCTCTCACCCTGGGAGTCGCCGGTCCTGGGGCCCAGGCGGGAACTGCCCGAGTGCTGGAGGAGTGTCCAAACGCTCCCTGCTGCTCTCCAAGCGCCTGTTCCGCATCTTTTCATGGAGACTGTGGGGTTTCCTGCCACGGTCCCCACGGGGCCGAGGTCCAGCGGCTCTGCTCCCTCCGGGCCTCAGGGACCGAGTGTACTGGGCCCTGGGCACAACTCGGGGGCAGGGTCTCCCTCTGGTGGTCAGTGCGAAAGTTTTGCGGTCAGGCGAACCTGCTGGGCCTCCATCACCTCATTTGTGTCCTCTGTGTCTCCCAGGACACAAGGACACAAGGGACATAGTCCAGAGACATGGTCACCTGTGCCGGGGTAGTTGTTGCAAGACACCGAGATGTCCATCACCTGGTGAATGGGTAAAGTTTTATCTTAATACAGTGGAGAGCTAGTCTTCCGTAAAAGACACACTCGTGACATTCCTAGCTAGATAGGTGCGCCCTGAGACCACGCTCCTATGTGAAGTAAACCAGACTCACGCGTACACGTGGCATGGTTTCTCCAGTGCAAGAATCCAAAAGTGTGAACGATGGCCAAACGGCATAACAGATCCTGAGAAAGGAGAAGGAAAGGTTGTAACCGGAGATGGAACCAAAGTGGGGCGGGGGAGGGGACAGGAGGAAAACAGGAACCAGAGGTTTTGTGAGGAAGGAGGGGAGCAGGGGCTGGAAAGCAGACAGCCAGAAGGGCCAAGGGCTACTTACCATGTCCTGGCACAATGGATGTGGTCACTATGGATACCTGAAATATACCAATAAGAAAATACAAAATTAAAAAGAAAAGTAAAAAAAAAAAGAGGCCTTACAAGACAGAGCGGGATGTGCACTGGCCCTGCTGGGGTTGGGCTGAACTTGCTTCATGACGGCCTGGTCACTGCTGGGGAGGTTGGCAGGGGTGCGGGGCAGGAGGGCAGCAAGGGCCCCAAGATGCGGAGCCCAGCAGTGCTGCGTCAGCCTCACAGAGCAGAGATCAAGATGGTGCCAGGATCAAGATGGCGCCAGGACCAGGACAACAGCCAGGGCACCTGAGACAGGGAGCCATAGGCCAGCCAGAGAGGGACCAAACGCTTCTGAGCAGGACATTCAGCGGGTGACAGGGCCCGTGCCGGGACTGTGGCCACAGGATCACTTGTTTCTGCTGTGAGGGGGAGACTGAGGCAGGGAGGGTGGGGCACGTGGACAGCGAGGCTGTCGCCAGGTGACTCAGCCCAGGCTCCTGCTGGTGTCCCCAGCTCTGCGTGGCAACTGCCCACATGACGCGAGTGGGGCTGCCCTGGAGGAAGCGGTGCTTTGTTCTGCCCCTGCGCTGGAACGACTGTCCACTGTCTCAGTGACAGAGCGTTGGTCTCTTGTCCGCAGGTGGGAGCCCACATGCTGGGTGGATCCACAGAGGTCTGGGCCAGGGCACAGCATTCCTGACGGCGTCCCTCTGAGCCGGGGACAGGGCCCTGGGCAGTAGCTGGACGGGGCTCTGCAGCAGCATCGTTGCTGGCTCTGTGCTCCTCTCAGGCCAGGCTCCGAGCACCCAGGCATCTGTGGAAGTTGGGAAGGTGCTCCGTGACGCTTTAAAATGTTTTCTGTGTCAGAGGCTTTGCAAGCTGCATTGAAGACACGTCGAAGGGATGCCAGCTCTTGTGCCCAGCTGGAAGACAGCCACGATGACCTGCACCAGGAGCCCCAGGCCCTGCCGGGGCACAGGTCACCACGAGAGCCTAAGGTCCCCTACTGGAGCCAGCAGAGAGCCCAGGCTGAGAGGACCCTCTGTAGAGGCTGCTGCCCTCACTCAAGGTCCACCCCAGGGGATACTGTGAGCAGGGTTGGAGCTGTCATCAGGGTCAGATGGTAAAAAGCCTGGGTGGCTCCATGGGTTTGCAGTCCAGACAGGAGCAACCAGCTGCCCACTGAGTCCTGGAAGGAGATGCCTGGCTCCACTGTGGACCAAATGCTGTATACAGGGCACATTCACGCTCTGCTCGGTGACTGAGGGCCGGTTAGCACCCAGGGGGCCAGGACAACCGGGAAACAGGGAGGCACCATGCCAAGGAGAGTGAGCAGCAATGCCCAGGAGCAAGGTGCAGCCTGGGTCGAGCGGGGAACCAGGCAGATGCCTGCGGAGGCAGCAGGCCAAGGGGACAGAGGTGAGTCAGGCTCCAGCAGGGGCCCCCACGGTCCTCCTCCCAGCTTCTCAGCCAGTGCCCTGCTCACGGGACACCCCTCGCTGTGTCTGCTTCTCTCCAGGGTGCAAATGGTGGCTGATGGGAGGCAAAGCTGCCTCCGTCCTCCCCTCCTCCCCACAGCCTGGGCGACAGACATTCAGCAATAACCAGTCACTTGAGCGTGGGCCAGGCAGCACCCAGTGACCCACAGGCAGCAAAGATGGACGCATCTCCAATGTGGGGCCTGCCAGATGTGGACCAGGGCACCCCAAGTCTTAGGTTCATGACACGCAGGCCTTGAGGCTGGGATTGTGCCCTGCACACTGCTGCCAACTCCGTGGTGCCACCCAGAACCTCGGGTCACCGCTGACTCTGTGTTCTGCTGACTCAGCAGCATGTGCTGCTCATCCGTCTACTGACCTGGGCTCCACGTGCACCCTCATCACCTGCTCCCCACAGATGGCCCAGTGGTCATGTTTCTCCTTCCCAAGCAGTGTTGTCCGAGGGAATAGGGGCCTGAGGGGCTCCACCAGGTCCCTGGGCATGGTTCCATGCAGGCCTGTGGCCAGAGGACACAGAAGGGACTGTCCCTGGAGGCAGCTATGCAGAGGCCCAGTGACAAGCAGCTCAGCAGGTCCTGGGAAGGGTGGGGCCTCTGGCTAAGGAATGAATTAGAACCAGAAGGGCCACCTCAGAGTCCTGGCCAGGCCTGGTGCTTAGGACCTGGGGATCCCAGCAGAGGGGGCACCCTCTGCCAGATCTGCCAAGCCTCCAGGCTGGGGCCTCCTCTTCCCCCTGTCCCAACCGCAGGTGCAGGCACATGGAGGGCAACGCTTCTCAGGTTCCCGCCTGCACCAGCCGCATCATTTCTACCCAGTCACCCAGGTGCCCTGGGCAGCTGTCCTGTGGTGGGTGGGTGCCCCAGGATGCACTGGTATAGCTGTAGCGATCCCCCTCTGGGCAGTTATGACACTCAGAGGGCAGAGTGCGCAGGCCCACGAGGCCGCTTCTGTGGGGAGGGTACCATCCCCATGATATGATCCCAGGGGAGGACACGGGGTGAGGACATCCCCTCCCTGTGGGCACTGCTGCAGGACCCAGTGCTCAGACAGGTTGTCCCCTTACAGAGGGCAGAGTCTTGATCCTAATCAGAACTGTCACCCGGGCTCCTGCACCTGTGCACCCTTCAAATATTTACATGCTGAGCTCTGCGGCTCTGATCCAGACTGTGCCTGGCCACACCGCCCGTGCTGGGACTGTGCCTCCGGCAGTACCTTGTCATGGGGAGTTGCCAGAGGCCTGGCCCACAGGCTGCACCTGGGCACCTGGGTTCTGGATGGGACACAGCCCAGCAGCTGCAGCTTGAGTGACATAACTGTGTGGCCCTGGTGTCCATGGCCCTCGTGGCCAGGCCAGGAATAGGCAGTTGGACCAGGGCAAAGAGAGACCAGATGGAGACAGTGTCCCAGGTGGCCGCAGGCAGGAGAGGAGCTGAGGTCCAGTTCTTTGTGCAGATTGAGTTGCCACACGATGTGGAAGCTGGAGGCTGAGGGGCTCGTGTGGGGCAGCCAGAGCTGCTGGGCCCTGTGAAAGGCAGCGGCAGCGTGCCTGGGGGCTTGGGCCAGGACCCGGTCACTTCCTGATTCTCCTGGGAGGGTCACCTTCACGGTGTCCACCTGGACTTTCCACATCCCCTATGTTTCTGGAATGCTGGCTTTGCCTGCTGGTGACCAGCAGGACCAGCGCCCAGACCTAGGCCCCACTGGCAGAAATCCCACAGTCTTAGGGACTCATGTCCCACAGGGCCACGTACCAGGCATGGGAGCACAGAGTGGGACTGAAGCTTGCAAATCTTCAGAGCAAAACCCCTTCCTACAGATTTATGAGTCTGGGAATCACATTCATTTCGTGCAGAACAAAATAAAGTAGAAACTTCAAGTTTATTTAGTGCACCGGGTGCCTCACTCCTCCTCTGTCACCCTGTCTCGACTCCCAGCTCCTGTGGGGATGGGAGTGAACAGCAGGAAGCAGGGTCCTCTCCCCAAGAGCCCGGGTGTAGTCCACGTGGCCACCTGCCGAGCCCTGGGCTCTGCCTGGTCCTTGGTCCCGGCTCCAGCTCCTCTCCTCCCTGAGCTGCAAGAACCCTGGGAGCAGGTGACTGAAGGAGCAGCCCCCAAGGGTCTCAGCTGGACAGGACCCCAACCCAGAGCTGCAGCCCTGGGCCCAGGGACCTTGGCGGGATGGGGGAGGGGGCCGGAGGTGTCCAGGCAGGGTCTTAGCACGCACATGCTGGCCCCTCACCGTAGCCTCCCACAGGGACTCTGTCACACACAGACAGCTTTCTCCATGCCCTGGAGGTTCCCTGATGGCTCAGTGCAGCTTCACAGCAGGGGACACAGGGATGCAGCTCATGAACAGCCCAGCCGAGCCTGTGGGAGCCGCAGCAGTCGGGAAAGGGGCACCAGGGCCAGCGCAGGACCATGAGAGGGGCTGGGACCCGCACTCTCGCGTGGCAGGAGCAGGTTGTGACACAAAGCTGGCTCTTGTCCTCCCTGATCACCATGGACCCTCAGGCCCCACAGGACCGTCCCTCCCTGGCTGCTGTAGATCAGTCTCGGGGAGCAGGATGCCTTGGCCCAGGTCAGCCCCGGCTCAGTGGGGTTGAGGGAAAGCTGTAGAGGAAAACAGTTTTCCTTCTGGTTTCAGGGCTCTGCTTTCACAGCCCCAGCCCTCAACTAATTTCACCGAGAAATCTCAATTGGTTGCTGGGGTGCGTGTGAAGATGCAGGTGAGGAAACTAATTCCAGGCGCTGCGGGGAGGCAGCGTCTCCTCCACCTGCTCAGCCCGACCCGGGTCCTGCGAGCGCTGCTGACAGAAAAGGCACGCGATTAACACTGCTTAACTCTGTGTGCTGCGACTCACACAGGGAGCAGGTCGCATGGGGTGGGGAGCACCGAGCACTGGGGCCATCTGCACAGGAGTGGGGTGGCAAGGGCGCTGTGCAGACCAACGTGGCACTACTGAAGGAGACCACGGGGTGGGCAGCGTGGGCTGTGACAGCCTCTGTCTGGGCGGTGCTGACGTATCTGCTCCTGGAGAGGAGCTGCCGACACTCCCTGGGGAGGCTGGGCCAGCTGGGCCGAGCTCGGGGCACTACACTGAATCAGTGAGGGCTTCGGGGTCTCTGATGTCTTCAGCTCAGAGTAACACTGGCGCCTGAGGCACCTTCAGCTGGCACAGCTGGGCCCCCTGTGGCGCTCTGCTGTGGGTTGGCAAGGTGACATGAAAGGAACTTCGAATCAGCACAGTCAGAGAACAGCGTGACAGAAAGGAGGACAGCGTCCAAGCAGGCCGTGCAGTCGAAGAGCATCAGAGCCCTGGGCACGGGAAGGGCCGCCCGTCCCCTCCCTGGTGCCCACCAGGCAGGAGACGCAGAGACCCATGGCACCGCCCACCTGTCACACCATGTTCCCTAACCCAGATCCTCCCGGGCAACAGCAGCAAAGCCTCGCTCAGGACCTTCCTACAGTGGGGCTGGGCAGCAGCGCCTCCCTCGGCAAGCACAGTGCTGATGGCATGAGTCGAAGTCCTGCAGAGAGAGGGCTCCATGACCTTCCCAGTCTTTCCCAGGACGCTGGGCAAGGAGGCCCTATGCAGGGCCAGGGACCCCTGTGACCCCTCTTCACCAAGTTGATGGTTTCCCTGTGCAGGGGCTGCTGCTGAGGTGGTCAAGGGGGAGAGAGTGCCTGCCTCATGAAGGGAGATGGAGGAGGGAGAGGTGGCTACTACCAGTGGGGTTCTGATGGCCACCGCGCCTGATCCCAGAGCCAAACCCCACTTCCCCTCCTAGGTCCTGTTGGGACAGCAGCGACAGTCCTGCTGAGCAGCATGGGAAGGGAGGGGTGAGGGGTGGACTCACTGCCCAGGGCTTGGCCGTGGAGTGGCTCTTGGGCCTCTGATCACAGTGCCCAGCCTGGCCTGGGTCCTTGGCCATGAGATGCCCAGAGGAGGCTGGAAACTGCAGCCCTGCCCTGCATCCAAGTGCCCGGACCCCATGGCTCTAATGGGAGGGCCAGGCAGGCAGGACTGGAGTCTATTCCAGGCAAGCTCTTGCTGCTGCTGGGGCCCCAGCCTTTGCTCCCCTTGCAGGCCTCGCTGGGCCCTATCACGTACCATGGCTCAGGGTCACAGACTGCAGGGCAACTCTCCTCCCCGCCCAGTGTGGGTGTTGTTTCCCCAAAGCAACCCTGAGGTGGTGTATGGGAAGCAGAGGTGGCCTAGGGAGGGACATCTGTGGTCCTCCTTGCTGCCTCTGTCCCACGTCTCATGCCGTGCATCCGGGTTGTTCCCAGACACCGTGGGGAGTACCCTCAGCTTCCCCAGTGGGTTCAGCTTGTTTTACCTGACTCCCGCTCTTCCCTGTATCTGCAGAAACCTCTCCCCTGGGTTGCGGGCTGCTATTCTTGCCTGCACGTCTCTTGAGCTCTTTGTGCTTTTCCCTGATTAAGAGATATCTGCATTGTGCCTGGGCGTCCTGGGGTGTCAACATCTGCCCTACCTCGGGTCTCCTCTGTCATCAGCGACTGCAGCTGACGAGCCCGGCTGTATCGTCTTCCTTCCAGCCCGAGATTTTGTCTTATAAAGGTTGTGCATCTTCAGTTTGGGTTGTCTCACATCTTCAGAGGTTTTTGTGCCTAGTTCTTACATTCATCTGAAAGTATTTGCAGTGAGATTGATCCTTAATTTTAAATTTTCTTCCCCAATAACTGACACGTGTTGTGTCTTAGTTACTTTTCTCATCCCTAAGACAAAATGTTGGGGCTGGGGCAATAGCTCAACGGTCTAAGCACCTGCCTGGCAAGCTCAAGGACCCAGGTTCGATCCCCAGTACCACAGGCCATGCAGGCCCCAGAATCCCAGGTGCACTGCGCCAACTACTGAAACTGGATATGGTGATGCACGCCTGTAATTCCAGTGCTGGGGAGGTTGAGACAGGAGGGTCACTGTGAGTCCAAGCTGCATAGTAAGGCTCTGTACCAAATGAATGAATGAATGAATGAATGAATGAATGAATGAATGAATAAATTTTTTAAAAGGCGAAGTATCTGGAGCTCACTATTTAAAAGAACAAAGGTTCGTTTCAGTCCATAGTCAACTGGTTCCAAGGCACGGTGGTGTGGCAGAGGGACATCGCAAGCTGAAACGGTGCTTGGCAGGGCAGGCAGGAGGCAGTGAGCGGCAGCCCCACTCACTGCCTCCTACCTCATCTGGGCTGCCAGCCTTGGAGGCTGTGCCACCATGCCCAGGTGGGCCTTCCCCTTCCCCACACCCAGAGGTATGCTAAAGCATAACTAACCCAGTGGTCACAGATCCCTCATCCAAGTCCGGAACCTGGACCCAGCCCCTCTGAAAATCTCCAGCTGTGAGCGCATGTGGCTTGGGGGAGGCATCTAGACCCAGGCCACCCCGTGTCTCAGGGTTGTGTGTTGTCACCAAGTCCCTTCTCCCTAGAATTAGGCTGTCTGGACCTTGCATCTACACAATACTCTGCTTCGTTTTAGGGAGAGGAAAAAAGTCATCCTTTATGGTTACAAAGTAATAGTTGTACCAACCTCTGTCCAGAAGGGAAATCTGCCCAGGCTGCAGCCAGGGTGGACTGGGCCCCACCTCTGGGAAGATGGCTCATTCTCTCTTCTGGGAAAAGAGCCGAGCATTTGCAGAGGACACCTGAGCCCCGCACAGAGGCTCTCCGGGCAGCTGAGGGCAGAGCGACTGCAGGCAGGACCCACACCCTAAAATGCTGTCAACACCAAGGCTGCCACTGCTTCCTGCCTCCCAGGCCCTGGAAAAGACAGGTGGCATGTGTCAGTGCACCTGGGTGCACCTGGGCCATCCTGCAGCCGGTGATGCGGCCTGGAGAGGTGGCTGCCTCTCCTCATCCTCCCCTGTCTGCCAAGCTGACACCTGCTGAGTGACCAGGCTTTTGGAACCAGCAGGATATCGAGGGTCTGACTCCCGGACAGGAACATGGAGAGACTCAGTGTTCATCTGTGCCACGAGACACTGTCACCCAGTGTCCCCAGGACAGCAAGATTCCTCCAACTCCTCTGAAAATGCCTCTCCGAAGCATGCTGTCCACCTGCTCAGTGGTTCCTTATCTCCTGGCCAGTGGCTGAGGATGGTGACCGACGTAGATGAGATGGGGCCTAGCTGGGGCCCAGGGACCTCTGAGCAGCCACGCAGCGGGGAGCAGTGGGATCCCCATCATCTCCCTCTATTGTCCCAGTCATGCAGGTATTGGGGCGGGGACAGGTAGTGTGAAGGGGAGGAGTCTGAAGTTGACACCAAGCATCAGAGATGCTCACAGCCAAGCCTACGTGTTGGAGAAGACCTTGTATGGCCCAGCTACTCGCGGTTGTCCCTCTGCTCTAGGCCTCCGTGACCATGGGGACACGATTTCTGCCACCACAGCCTGAGGCCAGCCCTGACCTCGTTCTTCCCTCAGTTCCTTAAGTGCCAAGGCCCCTGGGGCTGATGTTCCTGGACAGAAGTGAACCTCAGATGGAATCCGAAGATCCTGGGTCATGACAGGGAATCACCTGACCACAGGACATCCTGCAGCCCCGTCTCCACTGGAAGCTGGGGCAGGGTGGCACAGAGGGTCGTCTCACATCCATGGCTGCTGTGAGATGGCACTGGAGGCAGAGGATTCTCACTCTCTGCTTCACTTCTTCAGAGGCTGCAGAACCTGCACAGAGAGGATGGGATGGTCTCGTGGTCTGTATGGCGGTCCCTGTGCTGTCTGCAGCCCTGAACACATCCTGGTGTCCCATGGGGGCCAGATCCTCCGAGCACCGCCGGGACCAAGGCGCCGCTCCACCCTCCACTCAGCAGCACCAAGACCCCGCCCCCTCTCTACCCAGCAGCACCAAGGCCCCACCCCCTCTCCGCTCAGCAGCACCAAGACCCCGCCCCCTCTCTGCTCAGCAGCACCTGGAGGGCAGAACTTCCTGCACCAGGGTGGCCACACTGACACTGTTGGGTTTCTGCTCGAGGAGGACACTCTTCCCAGCACCCCTGGTCTGCTCTCTGGGCACAGAAGCCCAGTCCAGTTCTGGAAGCCCAGCAGGGTCAGCAACCTGCACAGGTCTAGAAGGACTACAGGAGGGCCACACATGAGGGTGAGGGTCAGGCTCCTGCCAGCTGCTAGGGTGGAGACCTGCTCTTACCCCACCTGCATCATCCAAGTCCAGAGAGGCACTTCTCTCCTCCAGTAAATCTGCCAAGCCAAAGCTCCATGCAGGTTTCAAATGCCCAGGAAGCCCTGCCTTCTTACACCCTCAGATTGCCACCATCTGCCACCTGCAGTAACGTTTGGGCCCCTCCAGCACATGTCACACTGTGTCAACTATGCTCTAGGCCTGCTGTCTCCACCTGACCATACAACCTGTGACTCAAATGGGTTACAAGCAGGTCCTCAAGCTAAGGAAGGGACATGCTCCGGACACAGTGGACTATGATGTGCATAGTGAGGCCTGTGGGCTGTCAGCTGTGGGAACAGGAAATGGGCTGTGCTCAGGGGGACAAGAAGTGGACTTTGAGCTAGAGGGACAGAAATGGGCTATAGCCATGGGGACAGGAAGTGGGTTGTGGTCAGAGGGACATGAAGAATTCTCTGTGCTTTAGGGATAGGAAATAGACTGAGGCTGTAGACAGGAAGCAGACTGAGGCTGTGGAGACAGGAAGTGGGCTGTAGCTGTGGAGACAGGAAGTGGGCTGTAGCTGTGGGGCAGGAAGTAGACTGAGGCTGTGGAGACCGGAAGTGGGCTGTAGCTGTGGAGACAGGAAGTGGGCTGAAGCTGTGGAGACAGGAAATGGACTGAGGCTGTGGAGACAGGAAGTAGGCTGAAGCTGTGGCGCCCGAGAGAACCTAAACAGACACAGCTCCAGCCCCAGTGAGCCCTCCCACCATCTCAGAGAAATGTAGGTTTCAGTTTACTTAGGGCACAGAGGACAATTAGCAGGCCACAAGCAGTCCCCCAGGACATGTCAGTAGGTCCCAGAGCACAGAGCAGACACAGCAGTCCACCATTTCTCTGACCCACCCCTCAAAAGCCCACCCAAATGTGCTATTAAAAAGGCCTCCCCTATGAGAGACACCTGCTCTGCTCACATACACAAGGTTCCTTCTCAGGTTTAGCAGCAAACCTGTTTGGATATTAGTCATGTTCCTCTCCCTCTTTTCCACTCAGGGTAGGCAGGAAATGGGACAAGAAAGGCCAGGTCACCGTGCTCTTCCCAGACCTGGGCCATGGTCTTCCAGAGCAGGTCCTGCTCCCCAGCCACCCAGGTGTGGCTCCTGTGGTCTGTGTTCAGCACTGTGTTCTCCCTGGCACAGGAAATCAGGGAAGGGGAGGGCGGGGAAGCTCTCTGTCTGCAGCAGCCAAAGACCCTCTCCCATGCCCACCTCAGGTTCATGGTCTCTAAATCTAGGTCACTGAAGGGAAGGGTCCCGGCTTCCCTGGCACAGTCCCTGGATACAGAGCTGTCACGAACCACTGACCACTGACTTGAGGGTCACTGAAGTCCTTGGTTCAGGGGCTGTGAGAACATGGTGAAGAGTAAGAAGGGAGAAGAGAGGAGAAAGAAGTGGGGGGACTGGAAAATGGAACCCTGGGAGCAGTGGGACAGGCCAGGATCCATCAACACAGCCGAGGGGCGGCAGGAGGAAGCAGGGTGCGGGCGGGCCCACAGACTCCACTGTATTAGCAGGAGATATGGCTGCACCCTGCCCGGTTCTGACTCTGGCTCAGACCCCAGGAGGAAGTGGTCTGCCTGGTCCTCATCCTGCAGGACCCAGGGAGCCACAGGGGCTGGTTGCTCCCAGAGCATGAGGAGCGTGGGCACCGCTGCGGCCTCTGTGGGTTCCTAAGGTCTTGCAGCTGTGGACACACAGCCTGGGTGCCCAGACAGACCCGGACCCAGCAAGCACCCCAGGAGACTTGGACCCTGCCAGACTGTGAGCCCTGAGGGTCTAGGCTGCAAGCTCAGCTGCCTATGGGAGAGCCAGGCATTGGCACAGGGCCTGGCACCCCACAGGGCTCCAAAGGGCTCTGCCTGGTACAGCCCGGCCCAGGCCTGGTCACTCCCCAAGGCTCTTGTGGCCAAGGGTGAGCTTCCTCCACTTCTCCATCTCAACTCTCAGAGGCCAGCGCCACCAAGAGAACAAGGCTGAGCCTCAGCACAATACAGCGGCAGAGCACTCAGGCACACATGAGGAGACCAAGGCGGGAGGCACCCCTGCGAGGCCCCGGGACCCATGGGTGTTTGTGGGGTGCCTGTGTTCCACTTTGTCAGAGGAGACTGCATCTGGGCCCCTGGGTGCCTCAAAGGCAGTTGGGGGTGGCTGGGGGAGGAGCAGCAAGATCACCCCCTGAATCCCACGCGGAAGGCAGCCCCGCTCGGGTCTCGGCAGCCTTCCGCTCCCGGCCATGCTCCGGGCGCTGTGAGCCGGCACTAATCCCCGTTGCTTATTCAGAGGGGCTTTGGGAAAAGCGGCTTTAGCTACCAGCGCTGTCTCAGGCCAGCAGAGCGAGGCTGCAAGATGCCTCTGTCCCCAGGGGCAGCGCTCTCATAGGCCTGGGCTGCAGGCCTGGTGTCTTAGTTACTGTTCTCTCATTGCGGGGACAAATACCCGACAGCCAAAATGAAGGAAGGAAAGGTTTATTTAGCTCACAGTTACTGTAGGTTTCAGTCCATATTTGGCTGGCCCAAGGCTGAGTGGAACAGGGCAGAGAGCATCCAGTTCATGGTGGCAGAACAGCAACAATGTGGTGACAGAGGCAACCGACCAACAAGGGCACAGAGAGCAACAGCCTGAGTCTGTCTCTTTCTCTCTTTATATCACATTCCGGCTCTCTGCCTCAACCTATCCACCTTAGGTCACACCCATAATCCCAGAAGGACTCAGACCCATAGTCCCATCAGTACTAAAACACATAATCCCAGTGGATCATGAGTCAAGTCTCAAACTCTGGGAGTCCCCGCCCTGTGATTGCATGAGACTTTGGGGGGACAACTAGACATAAACCATAACACCTGGCTCACCTCAAGTTGTGCCCTCCTGCAAGGAGCCTCCCCTGACCAGGCACAGGGTGCTCCCCACCATAGGGGCAGTGACAGAGCCTGGGCAGAGGACTGGAGACAAGCGAGAGGATGGCAGAATCATTTGGGAGGACATGTGAGCTCTGTTAACTTGTGTCCACCCATCCGTCTGTCCGTCCGACCATTCATCTGTCTGTCTGTCCACCTGTTCATCACTTGAGTACAGCGCAGGTGGAGATGGGGCGAGGAGGATCAGCGATGGTGCTCTGTCAGGGCCCCTGGCCAGTGTCCTCCAGGGAGGCTGAGCCTGCACTGGAACAGCTGCTAACAGCTAGCGGAGCGGTCCCAGTTTGGGAAGAGAGGAGCAGCTGGGGAGACTCAGAGGCTCCACACTGGGGATCCCTGGTTGGGGGGCCTCACACTGCAGTGTGAGATGGTGGCAGATAGTGATGGTGACACAGTGACAGTGCCTGTGATGCAACACCAAGGACATCCACAGTGAGGCCGTGGTGAAGAAGGCAGCAAGCCAGTGACACCAGCAGCAACGTGGGACAGTGGCACTGTGCTGGGCAGAGCTAATCCCTTGAGCCCTCACAGGCTGTGAAGCACTCACGTCTGTCCCCAGCCTGTGCGGGAGCAGAGCTAGAGCCCAGAGGCACCACGACGCCTCTCAGACGGCGACACCTGCTGTGCTCCGGCACTGTGCGCTGCCTCCTCCTGACAAAGCCTCAGGGCTCAAGATGGCCTACCAAGTGTCCAGCCTGGGCCCTGCATCCCCTCGCTGACCTCTTGGCCTTGTCCTGTTGGGTTGCCACAGTACCCCTGTGTCCACACCCCTTCAGCTCACGGCCTGTTAGAAAGGCCAAGGCTACTCACCCTGAGTTCTCACATCTGATTGGCTATGGTGGAATCCCACCCCATGCCTAAGCCAATCCTGTGCCAGGAGCAGATGGCAGCATACTGATTGGCTGTGACCTGGATCCCAAGTCCCAGGGCTGCTGGGTTCTGGACACCTCCTGCTGAGGGCACCTCTAAAGGCTGATTCTCCTTGTGCAAGGAGGGACCACAGCAAATAGCCAGGGGGCCACTTCGCGCCACATAGCCACAGAGGCAACAGCTGCTCAGGACCCACCAGTCTGGCTGGGCTGTGGCCCTGGCTGCACGTCCCCTATTGTTGGCCCTGAGCCAGAGTGCAAGGACAGCTGAGCATGAAGGACACTACCCACAGCACCCCTCCGAGGAGCCCAACAAGAAGCTGGCTGCATCCAGGTGCCACAGCGAGCAATGCAAATGTGTCCCCAGATAATTAAGTGACAAACAGAGCTGTAAAGTCCCCGGGAAACACACCTGGTACTGCAATTAGGTGATGTCCCTCAACTCACGAGGAGACTGCAGAGGACCAGAGAGGAGCATTCATCTTTGACAACCAGTGTCAAGGGACTATTAACAGCTAATCTGTCAAGTCAGCTGCCAGCTCCTGGGACACATCTTCCCTGGGGCCGTAAGAATCTGCTTGCTGCCAGCACCCCATCTGCTGAGGATGGACGCCGGCCTCCGTGCCCCGAGGCTGCCCAAAATCGCAGGGTTCCAGCTCGGCGGGCCTCTGCTCCCCACGGTCCACTCTGCAGGTGCCAAGCTCCGCGCTCCAGCTTCCTCCTCTGACTTTATATGGCGGACACCTTCTGCCCAGTTTTGGACCAGGGCCTCCTTTCAGACCACTTCCTCCCTCTGGATAGACGGCCTCCAGTCTGGATGTCAGCCTTAGGCAGCTTTCTCTCGGGACAGACAACACCCGGGCCCCGCCAGCTTTCCTCCAGTGTGGTGCTGTCGCCAGCCTGGATCAGCAAACCGTGGTCTCCACTGCAGGAAACGACGCCTCCTGAGTGTCGGATAGCTTGACCCATGGCTCATGCACTGAAGGAGCGGCAGCTGGGAGGACAGCACCTAGCTGACCACCCATCTATTGCTCTGCCCACCCCCATCTAACCACTGGCCCAGGAACCATCCACCCACTCACCCACCTGTCCATTTACCTTTTCATGCTTCCAGACATCAATGCAACCATCCATCCATCCATCCACCCGTCCATCTATCCACCCATCCATACTACATACATACATACATACATACATACATATACATACATATACATCTGTCCATCATCCATCCTTCCATCCATCCACCCGTCCATCTATCCACCCATCCATGCTACATAAATACCTACATACATACATACATACACATACATACATATACATCTGTCCATCATCCATCCATCCAGCCAGCCATCTATCCACCCATCCATACTACATACATACATACATACATATGTACACACATATATACATTTGTCCATCATCCATTCATCCATCTACCCATCCATCTACACATCCATCCATCCATCCACCCACCAGTCTATTCATCCACCTATCCATACTACATACATACATACACATATATACATCTGTCCATCATCCATTCATCCATCTACCCATCCATCTACACATCCATCCATCCATCCATCCACCCATCCATCTATCCACCCATCCATGCTACATGCATACATACATACATACACATACATACATATACATCTGTCCATCATCCATTCATCCATCTACACATCAACCCATCCATCCATCCACCCACCCATCTATTCATCCACCTATCCATACTACATACATACATACACACACTTATACATCCGTCCATCATCCATCCATTCATCCATCTACACATCCATCCATCCATCCATCCACCCTCCCATCTATTCATCCACCTATCCATACTACATACATACATACATATACATATAAATATACATATATATATACATCTGTCCATCATCCATCCATCCATACATACATACATACAAATGCACATATATACATATGTCCATCATCCATCCATTCATCCATCTACCCATCCATCTAGACATCCATCCACCCACCCATCCATTCATCCACCTATCCATACTGCATACATACATACATACACACACACACATTTATACATCTGTCCATCATCCATCCATCCATCCACCCACCCATCCACCCCTCCATGCCTACATCTCTTTCTCTGTACTCCTGTAAATAACAGCCCAGCTACTGAGTTACCGGGGGGGCACTCACTTCCTATACTTTCAGTGTTTGTTGAAACAAATGTTTAACTGGGGATTCTAGATGATGATCTACTGCCAGGTCCCCGCAAATCTGCTGTGTCAATAATCTCAGATTCTTTATCTTTAAAATCTTGAGCATTCCACTTCACAGGATTTCCCCTACTGATGAACTCAAGTGTACTTAAAGAATTGTGTGGGAAATTTCTCCTTTAAATTCTTTTGTGAATGCTTTTGAAGGCAGCTTTATTTAAGGACGCTGGGTGTGGAACCTGCTCACGTTCACCATTCACAACTGGATGTATACGGACGCTTGCACTCGGCTCACCCAGCCCAGGTGACTGTCAGGCTCTGCCGCGGCTTCATCAGGAACTCCACAGGCAGCGAAGGCATGAAGCATCCCTGCAGGATCCTGGTGGCCCTGTCCACACACACACACACACACACACACACACACACACACACACACCCTGATGTCCCACGTGGCCTCTTTCTTTCTCTTCCACCTGCTTCTTCCCTCCCATGGATCTTTGTATTTAATCTGCCCTGAGGGCAACTTCCGGCACCCTCTCAGGCTTGCCCAGCCTGTTGTCCTCCAGAGTGGGTTTCCACTGAGTGACGCCACCTGTTGAGCAGTCTCCCATCTCCTCAGCCAATGCCTGATGGTGGCTGCAGGAGTCTTGGGAGGCTCTGGCTGACTGCCCGTGGTCACCCTGTGAGGGTGGGCTCCCCTCAGCCCCTGCCTTCCCCCACCAGCCACCTGTCCACCCTCCTGTCCTCAGCGAGGCTTGGCATCTATTGCTGGGCACCTGACAGGAGTAGCGCTGGTCCTCAGATCCCACCGCCTGGCCCAGAGTAGCCCAGGGCTGTCATGAGGCGGCCCTGCTCTGAGTTATAAGACATTGGAGTGAGTCACACACACCTCGGAGCCTCATCTGGAAAATGGAGCTGGTGCAGGCTGACTCTTCTGGTGTGTGGTGGGGCTTACCATCCTGGCTGACTGTGGGGCAGGCACAGGGCCCCGACAAAGGTGCCCACTATTAGGGCAAACTTCAGTTATATTGCTTATGTCTGTTCATCTTTCCTGTGCCTGGGACAAAAAAAAAAAAAATCCCCATACCCACAAGTTAAGGAAGTTTATTTGGACCATGGCTGCAGATGTCTCAGTCCACGTGTGGTTGCATGGTGGAAGGGGATGGAGGAGGAAGGTTGATTATTTCATGGTGGCCAGGAAACAGAGGTAGAGGCACGGGGATGAGAATTCACCCTTGGCCTCCACACTGACCCAGCTCCAGCCACGCCCCAATCCCTGACAGCACAATCAGGCACGAGCTCCCGAACAGATCCACCCACTGGTGAGAGTAGAGGCCAGATGGCCTTCTGAAAGCCCCACCTCTGACCTGAGACTCCAGGGTCCGTTATGCATCTAAACCTCAACATCCTGCTACTGCCCCTAGAAGGTCCAGGGAAGTGATGAATTCAGTCCACCTTTCAGGGTCACCAAGGCCTTCATAGCTCCAGCGCTTCTGAAAAGGCCAGGTTCAAAGGCTTCTCTGAGTCGCAGGGCAAACTCTTAGCTGTGTGCCCCTGTGAAAATCAAAGAGACAATTAAATGCTTCCAACAGCGGCACATGGCACACATTCTAAAAGGGAGGAGGAGGTGAATAGAACTTGGTTGGGCTGAAGGGAGATTGAAACCAGCAAACACTGTGCTGTGGGGAGAGCTGAGCATCAGGGGGCTTGGGCATCCCCACAGCAGCCCCCTGTGGCCCTTGGCACCTCTCGCCCACTGCAGCCCCCTGTGGCCCTTGGCAGCTCTTACCCACCACAGTGCCCCCTGTGGTCCTCCGCACCCCTTGCCCACGGCAGCACCCCTGTGGCCCTCGGCACCTCTTGCCTATTGCAGCCCCCTGTGGCCCTCGACACCTTTCACCCGTTGGCTCCGCTCCTCTCTGCAGCTCCCCTCTGCAGAGTTCCAAGCCTGTGGCATTCCTGCCTCCTGGGGTCTCTCCTGAGCTTCTGGCTCTGCTCTCCCAGCTTCATTTACTGTCCTCTTGGGGACTCACTGCCTGATCTTGCAGACCTCCTTCTAAAATCTTTCTGGAAGCCTCCCTAACCCCCAACTTTCTTATTCTGCAAGAATAAGAAATGCTGTTTGGATGACAACAAGAACAGCCGCCACTCAAGCAGCAGCTGGGCCCCTTTGAGCCCTGGCTGCAGCAGCCTCTGTGTGTGGGGAGGGCCGGGCAAGGTACAGTAATTGCTTGTGAACCAGCCCAGCCCTCCTGGAGCAATGTGCCGCAGAGCCCTTTTCTCAGAACAGAGTGACTTGGAGCCGTTCGCTTTCACCCTTGTGCACACTCGGTCCTGTGAATGGTGGGGCAGGAAAGGCAAGTGATGCCAGGCCCCACCGTTCACAGGATTGAGTGTGCACAAGGGTGCACACTGGACCTGAGGCGCTTCCAGGTCACCTTTCCTATTGTCCCAATGCAAAAAGACTGGCTTCTTTTTTACCCTAATCTTTTCAGCAGCCACACCTTCTAGAGCCCCAGCTTCACGGTCTTCTCCTCTTTGGTTAAACTACAAACTTTCCACATAGGCCTTCTTGCTGCTGACCCTCACCATGGAACTGGCTAGAGGCAGCCAGAAGCACCCGTGCCATGGCCCGGACACTGACGTGCCTCGTTAACTATTCTGCTGCCTTTACACGAAGCCTTCTTGCTACAGTGCTCCCAGCGTGGCCTGTAGCCCAGTTTCTAGCACAGTCCTTCTTCCCATTTGAGTCTCCTGGGCCCGGCCTTGCAGTTCACGTTCCTCAGAGCATCCTGGTATTGTGGGTTCTGAGCAAGGTCGGCAGTCAAGCCCTGCTTCAGCGCTCTGGGGCTTCTTGGCCCAACATCGCCAAGCCTATCCAGTTTCCTCTCACAAATCAGCTCCAATGAGTGCAGAGGGTCCCGGAGGAGGAAGCCTGTGGAAGTGACGCCAGATGAGAAGAGAGAATGGAGGGCCAGGGGCAAGAATGTGTGCTTCCAGGTCTCGACCGCTGCACCTGCCTCTGAGTAAGTTCCCCTTCCTGCTGGCATAGTCAGCTACGATGGTATCCACGGGTGAATACACTGACAGCTATCCTGCCCCGAAGGCCAACTCCTGTATGCATGTGACACTTGTGGGACATTTCACACGTTTCATATCAAAACCTAATACAGGGGCTGGGGAGATAGCTCAGTAGAATAAGTGTTTGCCTGGAAAGTGCAAGGACCTGAATTCAATCGCCGGTTCCACACACACACAAAAAGGAGACATGGGTCCATGTTCAGGGAACAGCGATCTGATGCCATGACTCTGTCCCAGAGCAGCCGTGCTTCGAGGAAGATGCTGCAGCCACACACAATATTGGGAGCTGGCCTTTGACTTGTGACCTCAGGCCCTCGAGGCCACATGGGCCATCAGAGTGCTTGGTCTTTCCCTGGTCCTTGGCTCTGAACCCCACACTTTGTGGCTCAGCCTCTGGCACGAATCATAGCAAACAGGAAGGAGGGGAGCACAGTGAGGTCCAGCCAGGTGGTCAGCACACCTGGGGCGGGGGTGGCCCTCAGGCAGCAGCTCCCCCACTGGCCGAGGGCAGGGGGATAAGGAGGTGACAGGGCTGGTGAGTAATTAGGAGAAAACTCCCCTTGAGAGCAAGGAGGGCGCAGGGCACCAGGCCTGGCTCTGCCCAGCCCTCTTTGATGTCACCACCCAGCTGCCCCCACTCCAAGCTCTCACCTATGGGACCACCCTGAGCTTCCTGGCCTGTGGGTAGCCAGACTGAGCTGCCCCTGTGCCCAGGGCCCCTGCAGTGACCACTCGGCCACTTTCTATTGGTTTCAGTTTGCATCTTACGTAACCTGAGAAGCTGTGTGGGAAGGGGAGTTCCCTCCAGTGGAAAAGCCACTGCACCCACCTGCCTGCGCAGCCTAATCACAGCTCCTGGGACCAGAGGGACTCAGACCCCAGGCACCAGCTGGAGCTCGGGATCAGAGCGACATGGAGTGAAGGAACCCTTGGGGTCCCTGCCCCAGGAGCCGCCTCCCCGCACTCAGAGCGAGGGGCCTCGCCTGCAGCTCCCTCAGCATGCTGCTGTGGAGCGCCAGTTCTCAGCCCTGGTGCCTAGGGAACCCCCGAGGAACTGGGGAAGTAGCCCCCCAGATTGCAGGGGGCCTGGGACTCCCGAGGCTCCCAGGGGTCAAGAACGTGCGACAGCACAGCAGGACTGCATCTCCTCACTGTGCCTATACGCAGAGCCAGACCACAGGTGGGCAGCACCCTCTGCTATGGGCTTAGCAGGGGGCGCCCTCTAGGTCCAGTCCAGGTCATGCCCTCAGCCAATGTTGACTGAGAGCACGGGCACCTCGTGGCACCTTTCACACTGAATGCATTTGCAGCTCGGCCTGCAGGGAGCAAAGACAGGCTTATCCACAAGGGCGGCCTGGCAGCTGGACGTCCACCTGTAGAGGCGACTTCCACAGCCCCTGGGGCCCTCCCTGGAAGCCTCCTGGAGATGCACCAAGCTCACTGTGCGGAGGGCGAGATAACAACACCGTAGAAGAACCCAGAGAACTTCAGACGCGTGGTCGGCAAAGCTGGAAGCACTGCACGGAAAAGAAGAGCCGGATCCGTTTCCCCAGCAGTACACACTTGCTCTGCAGAACGCGGCTCTCAGAGGAGAACAGGAGCAGCCCCAGCCGGCAGAGGAATCCGCGGCTCCTGCAGCAGCAGTAGCCTCGGGTCCAGAGCCGAGAGCACCCCACGGTAAACACCGAGAGCTCCGTCTGCTGACAGGGCACAAGGTGCGCAAGGATGCTTTACCGAATATGGTGCAGCCGCGGAGCCGGGCACTGAAGAACTCCTCAGCACGGGGGCCCTGAGGAGGAAGCCCAGGGAGCCGGCAGCTCTCTCCTCTCCACGAGGAGGGGTTTCTGCGAGCAGTGCTCAAAACTGTTCTGTGAGCGCCTCTTTATTGATTTTACAACCTGAGTGTTTTACCAAGCATGAGAGAAAAGCCGCCAAATGATCCTGGCTAATTAGCTTTTGTGCCTGAGCCAGGCTTTGGGAGCCGCCTCTCAGCCTTCATTTGATTCTCCCACCTGGGAACCAGGGGCCCTGGCCACGCGAATCCCAGCGCCTCCCTCAGCCCTTCCTCTTCTAGAACCGTTTCCTTCCTCAGCCCAACAGTAGCCTCCCGGTGCTTCTCAGTCATTTCTGCTGCTGTTCTCAGAGCCCATGAGTTAGGGAACCGTGGTGCTGTCTGAGGTGGCTCCTGTGGCCTAAGGCCGTGGCTGCAGTTCCACCCATTTGGTGGCCCAGGGCCAGGTTTCTCTTCTTTCTGGCTGAGTAGTACTCCTCCCTGCACAGCCCACACATTCTCCTTACCCACGGGGAGCTGACGATGTCCAGGCTGGCTCTGTGTCTCCCTGGCGGCCGCTCTGTGCAGCGTCTCTCCGTGACCCTGCCTGTCCCCTTGCTGCGTGCAGACGCTTCCTGGGGTGCATGTGCCACTGTGACCCACCGCCCTTTCCTGTGGTACCGGTGTCCTGCACAGCGGCGACCCTCAGCGACTTCAGCCCCAGAAGAGCTTTCTTTGGGCTGTCAGTGGGTCCCGCGCCTCCATCTACTGGGCAGGCCGGTTCACTGCTGCTCACTGTGGCAGACAGTGAGGTGACGACACCGCCCCACCAGGTGCTGCCAGGGCGACCGCGGGTCTCAAGGAAACCTGGGAAGCGGCTCTCCTGACTCAGGACCCTGGCTAGTGCTCAGTCAGCCCTTCCAAAGCACCTCAGATCTGGGTAAGGGAGACGTGTGCGCTCTGCGTCCATCTCCGGGAGGGACGGTGACTCCTGCGGGCTCGAGAGGCCACCTGTGTGCCCTCAGCACCCAGCCCCTCCCAGGTGTCTGGGCTGGAGGTTTCTCCTGAATGTGAATCCAGCTGCACCGCCCTGAGCTGCCCTGAAGTCTCTCCGTGACGCCTGCTGTGTGGAGCGAGGACCGGGCCCCTTTCCTCCGGGAGGAGTGGTCCCTGCCTTGGGCTGAGCCAGGGACCAAAGTGCAGGGCAGGGTGGGGAAGGTCCCAGGGCACCTCACACCCACAGAGCCAGGGACACAGATGCCCCTGGGCAGCCGAGGGGATGTGGGGGTTCAGGGCTCCTCTTGCCTTCACAGGAGGTTTGGGGTCCACTCTGCAGTGAGCTGGCCTCCTTCACCTCCTACCTGATCTGCAGCCCTGGTATCCAAGCCCTGGCCCGGAAACCCGGGGTGCTCTGTTCCCAGGACTGCTGCTAGGACCATAAAGCCCCTGAATGTAGTCATGACGACCTTGTCTAGGAGCAGAGCGGACAGTCTAGAGGGGCAGGGCTGCGAGGACACAGGCCCCTCCTGCATCTGAGGCCCAAGGAAGAGGCCACTATCCCCAGGGGCATCCCTGGGGAATGAGACCGAAGGTTGCCTCAGTCCTCTGTCCCTTGGGCGTTGTCAGCACAGCCGCCCCAGACAGCACTGCTGGGCACCAAGGCCCACTGAGTCACCTGCAGGTCCTCCCTCGTGCCCCTCACTGGCCCTAGGCCCCGGGATCCCTGGTGGCAGGGCCTCTTCTGCCTGAGCTCGCTGCCTCCTTCGTCCCCTCCCATGCTTAGGACCTGGCCACCCTTGGAAGAGAGCAGAGATTGGCTGCCCTCTGCCCTGGACACTGTGCCAGGACCTGGCCTAGATGTTTGTGCCCTGGTCTCTCACACTCTCACAGCCTCCCAGCTAGGCTGACCCCTGGTGAGAGGAGGAGGAAGAGGAGGAAGAAGAGGAAGAGGAGGCAGAGGAGGTTCAGACAGGTGGATGTGGGCAGTTGTGACGAGTGGCCCTGGTGAGGAGGGGAGTGGACACCTGCCGCACCATGCGAAGCCTGGAGGGTGGGTTGGGAAGTCACCCTGCCCAGGGTCCCCAGGGAGCCACCTCAGCCTCACCCCTCACAGCTAGGCTTGGACCCCCCTGAAAACTATGACCCTGCCTCAGTGAGGTCACAGCTGCAGGGTGATGTCCCATGCTACAAACAGCCTCTGCACTGTCCCCAGCCTCTGGTGGGTGGAGGCGGAGCTGGAAATAGACCCACGGTGACCCCAGCACAGCCACACAGTGCGGGCTGTGGGTCCCACACAAGGCTGCCTTGTGTGCTGCCTGAGTCTGTCATAGCAGCCTCTGGCCCAGCTGTGGCCCTCGCCTCTGACCCCGTCCTACTGGCCAGCAGCAGACCACCCCAGTCTGTCAGGAACATTTCTCCAATGTGTTGGAACAAATGGGGCCAAGCCGGCCCTGGGAGCCTCCCAGCCTCCTGCGTCTCAGCCGCTGGCGCCCAGGGTTCAGCAGGTTCTGTTCTTTGCCCATCAGGGATGCACCGACAGATCTTGGGGCGGGAGGCCGAGGCACAGGGCCTGGCATGTTCAGAGGGTGCTGTGGCTTTGCCAGGTGTCCCTAGGGTGTCCCCAGATCTCCACATTGTTGCTGGCACCCCTCCAGGCTCAGCCACCACCAGCAGCCTCATCTTCTCCTCATGAGGTCCAGCTGTCCCAGCATCCTCGTCTTTTCAGGGCTACACATCGCTGGGGTAGATCAGACCCGGTTGTGGGGTCAATGGCACCCACATGGTCTTCCCTGGGTAAGATTCAGGCTCCTGGGAGCTGAGTCCTTGCCACCCGGGCCTTGAGTGCAGCTTCCTGTGGGGAAGTAGAGCCTCACGACCAGAGGCTCCCCACCAAGGTTCACGGAGGACAGGTCACCTCACATGAGGGCTCTGTCTTCAGCATTATCCCCTCCTGAGTCACGAGGCCCCCAACCCGACCCTTTAGGGGCAGAGGCGTACCTTGGGTTTCAGCCTGCAGCAGCTCGGAGGCAGGGAGCAGAGGGCAGGGAGGAGTGGGCAGAGCACAGAGCAGCCCCTTCCAGGGGGCAGCGGTGCCTCCTCCCACCAGGCCCCGCATAACCACAAGCTCCTCTTGGGTGAATCCACAATGGTGCCCCGAGACGCAGCTGCCCCCCAACACAAGAGACTTGGGGACATCACAGACCGAAGCCCTCACAGGCTTTTCCTTTGCAAAAGGGTCTGAAATCAGGGACTTCCACTCCTCGGGCGAGAACTGCTCTTGCACCCACCACATGCTGTGCCCCGGACACTGGGGACACAGCTATAGGACGGAAGCTTGTAGCTTATAGCACAGCGGGCTTGGAGTGGGCTCTGTGACAACCCTGTCCCCAGCACACCATCAACCCAGCAGGGTGGCTGCATGAAGGGCCAGGGCTGGGCAGCAGCAGAGCTGTAGTCGGGGCAGGAGGGAGGCATGGCGTCGGTTCTTGGCAGAGCGTGTCCTGGGTTGCAGCGTGGTCGGCACAAAGACCCTGAAGAGGGAACGGTGGGTGTGCAGCCGCAGAGCAGGCAGGGAGAGGGCTCCGGCCCCAGCAGGTCCCCCCAGGGGCCAGGCTGCTGGAGGAGGCCAGACCTGGCTTGAAGCTGTAGGGTGAGGTGGGCGTGCACAGCCTGCAGCCCCGAGCCCTGCAGACTGCAGAGGGTGGAGGCAGAGGCTGTGTGGCTGGACTGTGACTTCCTCACAGGCACCCAGGAGCTGGAGGTGCCAGGGAGAAGGACAAAAAGACTTGGCTGCTGGTTTCTGGCTCCAGAGTGGGTGAATGGACACAGGAGCTCGGGGAGCGGCCCCTCTCCATCCTGGAGCCCCGAGGGATCTGCGTCTCCTTTCCATTCCCGTCCCACCCCCAGGCAACAGAAGAACAAGTGGTCGGGACACCAGTATTCAGTGATAAGATCACATAGGCTGAGCCGTGGCGGCACCAGACCCAGGCTTCCTGGCACCCCACAGCAAGCTCAGTGAGAATGGGCACCTCCTCAGGACGGCACCCATCAGACAGGAACCAGCCCCTCCCAGGCCGGCCCCAGCAGCCTGTGCCTCACTGCCAGGGGCTCACAGCCTGGGCTTCTCAGTCCCGTGAGCCACATGGCAAATCCCTGACACTGATGAGCAGGGGTGGCTCCAGGGGAAAGGAGCCACCGGGACACAGGGACAGAGAGGCCTGGGCACAGATTTGGGGCAGGAGGGGCCCCACGGAAGCCTCAGAGGAAGGGACGTGGAGGCCACGGACCCTGGCTCCACAGCAGGCAGAGGTCACGGAGGGCAACGGGACGCCTCCAGAACAGGTTCACTGTACCTGCGTCTCAATGTCCCCCAAAGCCTCGTGCAATCACAGTTGGGGGCAGGGGGAGCTTTTCCAGAGGCAGCTGGACCTAGGGTGTTTAACTGACTCAGGGTGCCGTGCTAGGACCAGGGCGTGGGTGCTACCTGCCTAAGTAGCCTGGATAAGAGACGAGGGACAGAGCCGAGGTCGCCCCTTGTTGCTCTGCTGCCTTCTGCCTACCAAGAGCTGCTTCTCCTCTGTGATGACCCCCTGCCTTGGACCCCACCGATTATGGACTGAAACCTCCACAAACTGTGAGCCAAAATAACAGCCCTTTCCTCCCTTCACTTCAGCGTCAAATGTTTTGTCTCGGCAGAGAGAAAAAAGAGACTAAGACGACACACTCGGCCGTGGGGAGAGTTAGGGCTCCTTAAGCAGTAACTAAGCAATACTTCAAATTATTGATCTGAGGAGGAAATGAAATGTCCAGACAAAACAAAGGGACGTCCTCTGTGTCACAACTGCCACAGTGACAGGCACAGGTCAAGGGGCCTTGTGGGATCCCAGCTACCAGGGAGAGGGCACAAGAGGGCGACGCAGACCAGACTCGGACCACGAGTCCAGAAGAACCAGGCAGGTGCCAGGCTGCAGAAGCCCAGCCTTGACTGGAGACTGTGGGAGGAGGGACGGCGTCGGGCAGCAAGGGGGCGGGACGGCACTGCTGACACTGGGCTCCCTGCACTGGATATAGGCACAGTTTCCCAGATATGTAGGCAGTAGAGTAAATTATAAAATAAGTACGCATTTTCTAAAGGCAGAAGCAGTCATGGGCAGGAGGACACAGGGACACAGTCCCAGGCACCATGAGGAGGCCGTGTGTGAGACACGCCGCTCTGTGCAGAAAGGCAAGGGACTCGGCGTGACCCCCAGTAGCTGACCCTTCTCGCTATGCTGGCCCTGAGCACGGCAGAGGACCCGGCCCCAGAATCTGCCTTGGGAGGAGCACCTGTGCCCCATGGCACACCAGGCACCCAGCCCTCCAGGGCTGGAGACCCTAACCCCAGATGCCGGGGGACATAGTGGGGACAGATCTCTCTGCCCCTTCACTAACATCTTCCAGAGGAGCTCACCATGCTGGGAGGGTCGCTATGGCAACAGGAAGGTCCAGAGTCTAATGGTGCTTCGAAGACACGTTTCCCATTAGGATCTGGATGCAAGGGATGAACCTGGCTGTGCTGGCTTAACACAGGGATTTACAAATCCACAAAGTGCCCTGGGCAAAGCAACCAGCTGCTTATTAAGGAAAATCCACTAGATGCACAGCAGACCCCTCAGCACAGAGCTCAGAGGCCAGGACAGCCTGGGGGCTGACCACACCTGCAAAAATGCCTGTCAAAGCTGATGGAAAAACAAGACACTTTCTTGATAAAGAACTCCTCAGGAAATTCATGGCCACACACCTGGCATTCGGAAACAATTCTCAGGCAGCCCAGGAAGAGACCAGGAAACCCTCAGTGGCCAGAGGTCACCAGTGCGAGTGCAGGCAGGCAAGCCGGGAAGACAGGGAGTCAGCACAGGAGAGCAGGCAGCGCCGGGACTAAGCCAACACCTGTTGGGAAAAGCACCCACCGGTAGGAGCGGCCTGCCTGGGCATCGGTCCACACCGGCTGGCAAGGGGAAGTGTGCCTGGTGTGGGGCCCACGTGCCCAAGGACGCCCAGCGCCCTCACCTCGGCGTGAGCCTGGGGAGGAGGCACTTGGTTCTCATCACCAACATCACCAGTGTGGGAGGCTGTGCACAGTCTGCGAGTGCAGGGCCAGTGCCCGGGGCTGCTCTGAGCGACAGATGAGGCCAGTGTGCGAGGAGGGGGCGCGAGGACCTTCTCCTTCTGCCCTGTCATCCTGCCACCCCTCCGGCCTCCCTGCGTCCCAGGCTCTGTGTACCTCGACCTTCTTGAAGGCTCCTCCCTTTTCCGGCCACCTGTCTCCACCTGCGCCTGCTCTCCACAGTGGACTTTCAGTAGCTTTTGCCAAAGCTCAGCTACTGCTCCCCAGAGACACGGGGACTGGAGGACCTCAGGTCCATCCTCGCCCACGGCCGTGGCCCATGCACTGAACCACACCTGGTCTCTGGCAGCAGCCTCGCAGCCTCTCTGTCATAGGCTGGATTCTGAGGGAATGATTCTGCCCTTCCTCCCGTGATGACTTCCGAGTTCCCAATGTTGGCTTTTCACGAAGGGCACTGAGGATTCCTCAGATCTCCTGGAGAGTAAGCACTTTCATTGTGCTTCTAGTCCTGAGGACTTCAGAAGCTGGGGCTTCGTCAAAGTCTGTGACACTGTTAATGGAACATATTCACTTGTGCCGTTTTAAAGAAATTAATTTTAAAATCTACATCTAGTTTAAGGAAGGTAAACTTACAGAAGCATTATTTAGTAGTTTTGGTGTTTTGAGATAAGGCCTTGCTATGTAGTTTAGCCTAGAGCACTCTGCCTCAGCCTCCCAAGGGCTGGGGTCCTAAACGTGTACCGCCGAACCCAGCTCAGAAAAACAAAATCTCCAAGGTGCAGAAGGACATAAAAGTTTCTGACTGGGAAGTGAAGCATCCTAGAAAATTACGAGGCACAAGGACAGGAAAGTGCCAGAGAAAATATGGTGATGGCAAGCAAGCGTCCACCCTAAACATATTAAGAGCAAATTCAGATCAATAAGAAATCACAGACAGTGTCGCAGGTATCAGTGCAGAGCCTGTGTCGCTGAATGGCAAGTAAAAAGAGAAACAAGCTCTCTCTGCTGGCTGGGGGATGAGCCCAACTGTCACTTCCTGAAGGAGCCAACTCTGGTCCCCGTGCCGCAGGGGCTGATGAGAGTTGACTGCCTGAGTGCAGGGTGCAGCTGTGCTGCTGCCTTCAGACTCTGCAAGCTTTTGCTCCCTGAATAACTTCCCATGCCACAAGATCAGAGGGTGCAAGGGAGAGTGACCCTCAAACAGAAAGACCAGGTTGAGAGGGGCCTGCCTCCTGCTAGGTACCAGAACACGGGGCCACCTGGGCAGGAGGTGCCCCACAGAGCCACCTGTTCAAGGTCCACCGTGCCAGGCCCACAGCCAGGAGCCACTCGATGCTTCATGTCTGAATGGGCCACCTGCAGGGCCTGGTCTGGCTCTGGGCCCGTGACTCAGAGCCTCACTGTGGGGCCTCTTCTGCCTGGCTCCAAGAGGCCCACTGTCCTCCTGCTTCTGCTGACCCCAGTGGGGCTGCGGGTGGGTATGCTAGAGCCACTGCCACTTTGTGCCTGGGATGGGTGGATAGACAGGTAGATAGAAGGATGGAAGTTCGGTGGAATGTCCTGCCTCTGCCCAGCCAGGCCACAAGCGAACCTCTGCACAGAGGCAGGGGCAGCATCCTGTGTGAGGAGGGGCCAGAAGGTTCATTTCTTTTGTTTAATGTAGCTCAAAACTCAGGCCACCAAGGTCCTGGCAAGAGGCAGAGCTCCCCCAAAACATCAAAGAAGGGGTCCACACTTCTCAGAGGTGCTGGGCAGTAAAGGGTAGAAAGGCCCTGAACTCAGGGAGCAGCAGCAGGAGGGTTGTGTTCTGGGCCCTGGCTGAAACCCCGCCTCAGCAGGAAGGTTCAGAGCCCAGGGCCAGGATTTGGGGGCCACAGAGCTGCCCACAGGACTCATGCCCAGGTGCCCTGGAACAACAAAAGTCTGGCCGATCTGGACTCTTGGGGACCCACTGGAGCGGGTGCAGGTTCCCCCTCTCCACCGCCCAAGCTCCCTCTCCACTGCTGGCCTCCAGTCTTTGCACAGAAATCTCAATCTTTCTCCCCTTCAACACCTGCTGGTCCCAATAAGCCCAGTCATAAAGAGGAAATGCGAAGCTAAATCTGCCTGCTGAAATCTAATAAGAAGCAGAGCCCTGCGCCTTTGGCCAAAAGAGCAGGCAAATGCCAAATATGTTTCCCCATTAACATTATATCCACAGGCTCCTGTCAAGGAAATGGCTGATCGGACCCCAAAATGAGCAATTATGAGAGGCCGTTGGCTGGGCAGCAGGCCCCTGGTGGACAAATGCAATTTTGGGAAGTGATGGGTTTGGAGGTACAGCCTGGCTGGCTTCTCAGGAGGGAGGAAGCGTCCGCAACCAGTCCCCAGCAGAGGGGGACCCCAGCAGGCTGAAGCCGGGAGCACTGCCCTGACCCAGCACACAGGAGCCCTGGGACTTGGTGCCCTGGGAGGATGCACCCACCCACAGCTCCACAGGGTGGTCAGGAGCCCTCCAACCCAGAGGGCTCAGTGAGGGCCTCTGACCAGACGGGATCCTAGGCACGGAGTCCTGATGGAGCCAAGCAGGGCTCCTGGGTGTAACACCAGAATCCTGACATGCAGGGGAAGACATGCAAGGAGACAGGAATGTGTGTACACATGTGTGTGTGTGTGCATGTGTATGTATGTATGTACTGCATGTGTATGCCTTTGTGTGTGCATGTAAGTACCTATATGTGTGCATGTATGTGCTGTGTATGTGCATGTGTGTATTGCATTGTGTGTGTGTGTGCATGCACATGGGTGGTTGCATCACACAGAGTAGTGCTGGGCCTCAGGAAGTGGCCTAGAAGGGGCAGTGCCCAGCACTCTGGGAGTAGAGATTGGCCAGACAGCCAAGGACAGCCGTGCCCTGGGCTCCCGGCATCACTGCCACCAGGGCGCCCAGAAAGTGCAGACCCCGCATCCACCAGTAGGGGACCAGGCCACCTTCCCTGGGCCCACAGAGCCCAAAGAGCCCACAGAGCCCAGACGGCAGCCGGAGGCATGGTGGCACACCACTACCCAAATGATGCCAACTGTCCCCCAGTCAATGCTGGACCTGGATTGGAGACATAGAGGAGACTTTCAGTCCAGTGACCAGCTGCCAACAAGCCCAGAGACCCTGTGACCCCAGGAAGAGACAGCCGGGCTGCAGGGCTCCCCTCTGGCAGGCAGCACGTGGGCGCTGCAGCTGGCTCTGGCTTTGGAGTGGCGTTGCCCCACTCCTGTCCTGGGTCTTGCAGAAGGGTCCCTGGGGACTGTCCCATGTGCCACCCCTCCAGGCCCCAGGTCAGGGCCAGGCACCGTCTTCCCCTCCTGACGTGTGAGCCAAGCTCCACAGCACCCCCAAGGCAAGCCAATGGCCCTAAGGACCCTGGCCACAAAGACACAGGGTCTCCCTCTGGGGCTCCCAGGTCCTTACCTCCTCCCTCCCTTCACTCTTTACTGAGAGGATGAGGGACCAGGCCTGGACTCCATCACGCACAGGAAGTCCTCCCTGCCCTGGGTGGATGAGGCACAGGGGCACTGCCAGGGCAATCGCCACTCTTGTCCTGTCCAGGGGCCCCACACCCGTGTGGCTCCCCAGCCCAGATCCAGAGCTGAGTCCCAGCTGCACACAGAGACTGCAGGGCACATAGACGCTCGAGGCTGGGTGCTGTGCTCCCACCTGGCCAAGCGTGGGAGCCGGCTCTCCACAGGCTCCTGGCCAAACACAGAGAAGTGGGTGTTTGGGAAATTCCGCCAAGGCGACTGCACAGTTAACTTGGACCCCAGCAGCCTCCTGAACGCGCCCCCAGATAATCCCGCTTCCTGTGGATTCCACAATGCCTATTTTCGTTTCATCATGCAGGGAAGCGTTTTTCGATCCCTCCGCTCCAACCGCCCACTTGTCCAGAAAGCCTGCAGCAAAACGCTGAGGGCTGAGCTCCAGCCTCCTTTGCCTGCTGATGGAGTGGTCCTGGCTGTGACAGAACCACAGGGACAGGGCGGGGGCTTCCTCTCAGCTGGGTGGGAGGGCAGGAGGGCACCCAGGACTCCTGATGTAGCTGAACAGAGCCCAGCGTGGGTCAGCCCAGGCAGGGGCTCCCAGCCAAAGGCAATGAGAGACGGGGTGCTTGGTGGGCAGGGACACTAGAAAAACAGTGGCTCTGGAGGGCGGGACTGCTAGGGAGAAGCAGCCCTGTAGGACAGTCCCTCTCACCCTCCAGTGGTGGCCCACAGACCCTTAGCCACCCTGGGGCCCAGGTGCAGGAGGAGAGACCCTCGTAGAGCAGCCGCTCCCCAGACAGTGTCAGCCCCAAGCCTTGTAGACGCCAGCAGCAGCCGCTGTGCACCCCGGTGTCCCATTGCACAGCAGCAGCCCGGGTTGTGCGTCCTGGACGGGGCTGTGTTGGTGTCAGGGGCACTGACCGTGGTGCCCAGCGGGGAGGGCAGGTGCTTCCCCTCGGTCCCCTGTGTGGGCCTGCATGCATTCCGCAGGCATGGAGCCAGCCCAGTGCCCCCTCACAGGCTGCTGTCTGGACACTCCTGCCTGCTCCCATCTCCCAGCTGCCAGGCCTCTCAGAGCCTGCACTTTGAGGAACACTGCACCACACCGGGACAATAGTGGGTGCCTGGGCCAGCATTGCCCATGATGCCCAGCCAGCCAAGCACACAGCTCTCGGGGGTCACCGTGGGCTCCTCCCCAGTGGGGGTTGGGTTCCTGTGTGTCCAGCTGAGCAGTGGTGCAGGAAGCGTGTGGAAGGCACAGGTCTGTGCATGCCACATGTGCATCCGGCAGGACACGGTCACAGACGTGTGAGGTAGAGGAAGCAGGGGCGAGCAGCTTCATGTCTGGGGGCTGGCGAGGCGAGGGCTGCTGTGCCCTCTCAGTCTGTTTGTTTAGTTTGTGCAAAGCACTGGCAGCTGGTCCCGAGAGCTGCACATTCAGTGAGGCAGTGCTGTCCCGGGACGCCACAACTGCCCTCCTGCTTTCTCCTCCAGGGACAGTGTCCCTTGTGGGCCATGCACGCCTCAAAACCAAGAACCAAAGCCCAGGTTCTCAGGACACTGTGTGTGAGGAGCCGCTAGGCTCCAGAGAGCACAGACCTGAGTTTCAGGATAATAAGTTCCCAGGGTCCATGTGCGCTCACCGGGGTGTGCAGGAGCAGCAGAGGTGTCCATGTGGCGCATGCCCTGCCTGCTGGCCACAGAGAAGGCTGGGCCACCCCTGCCCTGTGCACTGCCCCAAGCACCGACGGCGGCAGAAACACTGGTAACACATCCTGATTAAAGCTCCTGGCGGAACAGAGCGCATTTCATTTGTCACAGTCCCGACCAAGACAGCGCTGATGCAAGACACATCAGGGGGCAGAGTTGAGTGCAGGGACAAGAAGCCAAGTGCAAGGGTCGGGCACCAGGGCTGACGCCTATCAGGGACCACTTTAGTGGTGTGGGTGTGGGGGTGTGGGGGTGTGTATGGTAAAACACCCATGGCATCAGCTTCGCCACCATGGCCACTTTGAGTGCCATTTGGTGCCCTTACATGCACTCTCCAGTTGTTGGAAGTCTGCCCTCATGAGACACCAACTCTCAGGCCCGCCTGGTCCTGCACCGCAGCCCCGTGTCAGGCTGCAGACCTCACAAGAGGAGCCTCTGGCTCATATCACCCAGCTAGTGTCCCCGAGGCCACCCTCACTGTGGCTTGCTTCTGTCAGGCCTTCCCGCCTGCTTAAGGCCAGCTGATAAGCAGAGACCGGCCTCTTCGGCTTGGGTGCCTTTGTTCTCTTTCTCTGTCTTAGAGCTCTTCTTATCCTTCACTTTTCATGTGTCTTCCTTTGTCTTTAGCTGATTTTTGTGTGTGTTGTAAAACATTTAAATTCCTTTGTTGATTCCTTTTGTGTATTCTTTAGCTATGTTCTTTGTGGTTACCATGGGAATTACATCTAATGCCCCAAAGTCATTATACCCTAATTTGGATTTATAGCAGCTTAGCTTCAGCAAGAACAAGCACTTGGCCCCGCAGTCACTGTCACCCTGCAGCTGGCAGCTCATGGCCCAGAACTGCATCTCTGTTCCAAGGAAGGACAGGAGGGAGGGGAAAGGGCAGGAAGGCGGCGAGAGACATGGCAGAGCTCCAGTAAGGGCAGGACAGGCCTGCCACGGGGTACGAGGGTACACACGCCCGGGCACACAGCACCCTTAGAGGGCCCTAGGAATCTGGGGGGAAGTTGCCTCTGGAATAAGGGTAGACAGCGCCAGGAGCTGTGCGTACACAGTCCCTGCCCTTTCTGGGCACACGTGGCCTTAAGGACAGGCCTCTGGGGGCTCAGCCCGAGGCTTCATCCCTCACACCCCCAGCCCCCATCTGTGGATGTTCAGCCTGGACCCCTCCTGTCCCCTCTGCATAGTCAGGGGTGGGTCCCTGAGCTGCCCCTGTGCACCAGAACTGAGGTCCCCAACTGTGTCCTGCAGACCTCCATGCACACAGGTGACAGTGACAGGCACGGCCAGAGGTGGATCCCTGCCAACTTCACGCCAGGAGCCCCAGTGAGTCTCAGGGCAACTTAAGCACAGCCCCCCGGGCAGCGCTCTGCCCGCCAGGACCCTAGCAGTTGCCTACCCGGTAATCCTGGAGCCTCCGCCCAAGTCAGGGCGCATGGGTCCCTGAGCATGCCACACCTCTAGGGCAGCAGTGTCCTTGGCCTGGCCACCGGGCGCTGGGGTGGATGGAGGCCCAAGCCGAACTGCACACGGGCCATGCACAAGGACTATGGTCAACCTCATCCCCAGGGTGCTGGCTCCAACCTCGGTGTCCCCATGAGGGTCACATGGGCCTGGGCTTCCTCACTGGGTGGCAGCAGCTGCTTCTCCCATTACTTTCTGTTCCGTCTGCCCTGCTCTCAGGGGTTCTGTCCTCTGGAAAGAAATGGCTTATGTAGGCCATGCAAACGACCCAGGGATTGTGGGCGCACCCTTCACTTCAGCCTGGAGGAGGAGGGGACTGCTAAGCATTTTCCGATGTTTCAGGGAAGTCTCGAAGTAAAGATTCAGAGAGCACTTAAATAGTTTCTGTTGGGCTGGGGAGACAACGTGGTGGGCTAAGCACCTTCCCGGTGAGTGCAAGGACTTGGGTTTAATTCCCGGTATCCCATGTCGTGTGGACCCTGAAACCCAGGTGCACCACGCCAGTCCCAAAACTGCATCCTTGAGCATGCCTCTTGACCATCCCCAGAACCATCTGCTTCCCAGGTGACATGCACTGTCACCTTGGGAGCTGGGGGTCGATTGTCCCTGGGCTCAGAGGTCACTCACCCTAAAGCACCCCTTGTGGTGTGGCAGCCAGTCCCACACCACAGTGGCCCCTTCCTCAGCACAATCTCACCTCTCACCCCAAAATCCTTGCTAGGCAGAGGTTGGCTGCTTTAGGACAGGGCGCTGGGGGAAGGAGCCAGGGTCCATCTCAGCTGAGCATGGGCTGCAGCTGGGGCTGGAGGGTGGGGAGTGGCAGGCCTGCGAGCTGTGGCGCTCCAAGTCCCCTCCAGGATTCACTCAGGACTCAAGCACGTGAGGTCTGGGCATCGCCACTCCAAGGAGTGCACTGTCCCTTTGTCCCTTTGTGCAACTGACTCTCAGAAGTTTCAGGCCCTGTCTGCAGATCAGGCGCCAGGACCCGCCCCTTGCTACATCCACTTCTGACCCAGGGTCCACTTCCCTGTGAACCTCCTCTCCGAGCTCAAGCCTGCGGGTCAATGCACTCACCCTAAAGCACCCCTCAGGAGACCCAGCCTCGGCCGCTCTTGACCCTGGCATCCCCAGAGCCATTTGCTTCCCAGGTGACCTGCACTGCCACCTTGGAGCTGGGGAGCCGGCTGTCCCTTGGGCTTAGAGGTCACTCCCCTGCTCTGGTTTCAGGCTCGGTTAGGTTTCTAGGGCAGTTGGGGTCTTTCTCCCCACTTCTGCTCACAGACTGTCTCAGCCTTTGGCCACTGTCGAGGGGGTGGGGAGCGCTCCGCCCCTCTCAGGCTGAAGCGAGAACTGGGGCAGAGCCCTGCCTCCTCCAGGACAAGGAGAGGCCGGCTCCTGCCCAAGGCTATGCACAATGCAGACCAGCTGCAGCCCTGCCCCTCCCCCAAGCACTTTAAGCTGCCACTGCAGAGGCCAGGCCTCTGTTTGCTCACCACGAGGCTGTCTAAAAGGGCTTCTCTGGACAGACTCCACGTGAGACCAGCTTCCTGAGAGGCGTGGGGCGCGTGGGCACCGGCTGCTGCGGAGGCCCGGGTTAGCCTGAGTGCCTCGCGTTCCCATGGAAACGAAACAGAGTCTGATGCAGGAAATGAATGCCAAATGTAAAATACTTGCTTAATTTTGCTGTGAGCAGAGTGTGAGCTGTTTACTCCCGGCGCTGCCCAAATGCTCGCGCAGTGACGCTCATCTCCCTGCGAACCCCTTTAATCTCTTCCGGCTTTAATTGGTTTTTCCAGTGGGCTGATTCCTGGGAACATGGCACAAGCAGGACACCGGCCAAAGGTAGACACGATCAGACCCGGAAACCACAGAGAGCCAGCAGTCCAGCAGATGGGTCTGGAACCAGGCCTGCGAGTAGGCCCTGACCCCTGACTGAGTGGGCGGTCGCCCCCAGGCGGGGTCTGCATGGAGGAGGGTGCTTGCACTGCCGCGGAGCTGAGTGCCACGGGTGCCTGGCTGTCCCCAGAGCACACACTGGCGCACACGCGGGTTTCTAAGTCAGCCCACGGAGGTGAGGCGTGCTTTACCTGAGTGATGCTGCCCCCCACAAAGGGCCCATGGCTCTTGGTGCTGGAGGCTAGATCCCTGGGAGCACCCCGCATCCTGGGCTGGGGTTGCAGGCAGGGTGGGCAGCCGGGCGCACGTGCTGGAGGCCAGGCCCAGCGCGGTCTCTCTGGCGCCCCCTGCAGATCCTGGTGGGCCGGGTCCCCATGCTTTGCCCTGTGAGGAGGACCTTGGTTGCCCTGGACCCCCGGGGCCAGCACCCCCCTTGGAGCCACAGCCTCCTTCCCAAGCCTTTCATTAGGAAATCGGGACGACTGCCTATTTTATCTTACAAATTCATATTCATTAAAATCATATAATATGGATTTACGGCTGCATTCGAGGGGAATTAAGGGGATAAATAACCTGCGAGCCTCGCCGGCATGGCTTCGGTGAGCCTCTGCATTATTTAAACCCACTTCACTGGGTTCTTAGGGGACGTTGATCTTAATACTAATAGTTCAAGCACTCCTTTATTAACTTTAAATTTTTATGTAAAATAGCATTCTGCTGAAAAATCAGGAAACTCGAGGCAAATAATGTTTTTACACAGCCACTATGATTCTGCACAATGCCGACACTGGTCACATTGGATGTGAATGGGCGGTGTCTTCCTCCCCAGCTAGAGTCTGGGCACATCAAGGCTCTTTGGGTTTGTGCCCAGGTGCTGGGCACAGGATTCAAAGCCCTGAAGTCCACAGAAGCACCAGGAGAGGCGCGGGGGTCATGTCCTGGGCTCCTGAGGGCCCGCAGCTGCAGTCCTGAGGGCCTCTTATCTGCAGGCATCCAGTGCAGGTACCTGACCAGGGCAGAGACTCTGGGCACTGCCCAAGCAGGAGGGGTGGGCAGTGCAGTGCCCAGGCTCAGCACAGGAGGGTCCCTGCCCTGCCCACTTGGGCTTGGCACCCTTGGGCTCTGAGCCTCACCTACAGCTCTACACCTCAGCACAGGGGAGCACCCAGCTGGCCCCTTCCACTGACTCAGCACAAGGGTCCTTTGGCCAACTGGTCCCCATGCGTCTGGGACCCAGTGCGCATAGCCACAGAGGATGGCACAGTGTCCTCCCATGAGCGATGGGGACACAGCTGTGCCATGAGGCAGGTAGGTACCCAGAGCCTCCTGTCCCAGGCAAGCCCCAATCTTGGGGAGCTGAGGAAAGGTGCTGCTAGATTAGGGGTCTCCACCTGTGTAGGCCCAGCAGGCCCTGGCCCCTGTTATGCAGACCCAGAAACCCCACCCAGGCCAGGGCAGAAAAGAGGTAAAGCAGGGAGCATTACCACCACTTGGGAGCTGCCCCCTTGGGTCCCCAGAGGGCTTTCTGGACCCTCCGTGGGCCTCTAAGTCTCAGGATATGGGAAGGGACGTGGACCCTGGGGCTGTGGTCTGGGATACTGGAGGAGTCTGACTTGGGCAGGGCAAACCTGTGACCTCTGACCCCATCTCCTGCTCCTCAGCTCTGGCTGGGCACCTAAGGGTGCCTGTGGGCCTGACAATGACCTTCCTGTTACCAGAGGATCACCAGCCAGAGGCCTGAAGCTGCATTAGTCACCCACCCACCTTAAAGAACAAACACAAGAGGACCTGGGCCTAATGGCGCACACCTTTAATCTCAGCACTTGGGAGGCTGAGGTAGGAGGATCATCCAGTTTGAGACCTATCTGGGCTACACAGCAGGCCCCTATCTAATAAATAAATTAATTAATTAAAATAAAAGAAAAACACGTGAAAATGTAAAATGAGTTTGTTCACAGTTTGGGTGGGGGAAGCATTTCTCTCCACTTTCTGGAGTTCCGTGGTGAGCTCCAGGTGAAGGAATGCAGCCTGTGGGCCAGATTCAGGCCCTACCCAGGACATGGAACCACCTGGCTCAGCCACCATGGGGCACAGGGAGCTCTGAGATTCTGGTTCTGTTTGAACCCTTGGGCCCACAGCCAGCGTGGAAGGCTCTATTCTCAGTAGGAGGAAGCCAGAGAAACAGCAGCTCTAAATCTGCATCTTGGAGATCCACTCCCTCTCACGGCAGCGGAGCCACCAGCACATTCCCCTGGGGTCGCCATGGCTGGAGAGGACAGAGCTGCCCCTCTAGGAATCCTTCTCTCCTGGTCCTGTGAACACTCACAGCCCTTGTCTGCCTCCTCCCTGCCTCTAGGGTGACTGCTGTCTCATCAGCCCCGTGCCCACCCCGGAGCGTGGCTGATCCCTGGCTGCCTGTGACTGATGCAGCCCTCCCAGGCCTGGTTTGGGTCCTGACTTAAAATTGGTCTTCATAAGGGTACGAGTATGTGTGTGTATGTGTGTGTGTGCACATGCGAATGGGCTTGGTGCCCTCTGCATACCCTGAGCAGGAGACATAGAGCCGCAGAGCAAGCAGGAGGCATTCAGGACCCTGGACAGCAGGTCTGGCACTCCCCTGCACCCAGCCATGGCCACCCTGCCCAGCTCCACTGTGGACTCTGCTCCCCCTCTGGGCTCTGAATGGCTGCTCCTAGGTCTGCCAATGTCACAGGAAAAGCAAAGTCCACTCTGGGCTGCAGCCCCCTGGGAGCTGAGGAGGGGACCCCTGCTCTGTGCTGCCCAGGCTGGGACTTCCCACCCCGCACCCCAGTCCCCACCGTGCCTCTGCCCACATCCCCTGTCCTCTCTACTTTCCTCTGCCCATCTTTCTCACTGTGTGCTCACAGGAAGTCCCCTTGACATCCAGCTCCTGCAAATTTAATCCTTTAATCTCAGGTGCGGTCAGTCGTGCATTCAGCAGCTGCCAGAGCACGGGCTGCTCTGACCCAGATCACGCTCTGCTGTGTCTGCCAAAGGCACCTGCGGGTGAGGACATTGTCCTTCCTAATGGCCACTGTGACTTGTACCACACTATGTAATGCTCAGAGCTAATGTGAGGGTGAGAGGAACATCGCCTGTGGTGTTGATTGCAGTCCCTGCCACCTACGAATCTCCGGCTGGTCACTGCAGTAACATTACCAAGGGAGGGACCTTCACCTTACTGGGTACAGAGGCAGCGGCTGACCCCAGGGACTCCATGCCAACTGTCCTCCCCACCCTGAAGGGGGCAGCTGGTGTTGGACCATGGGGCCCTGTGAGGCCCATGGTTGCTGTTCACTATGTGAGACAGCTCAGCCGGCACTGGACAGGGAAGGGCTCAGGGCAGGCGCTGGGTCCCTGACCTTCACTCTGACCCTGGTCCTGAATCTTCCTGGAGAGTGCCCTGGCCCGGCCTGCTCCAGCCTGAAGAGCAGCCAAGCTCTCCTGGTGCTGAGAACTCTGCTCTGTGCCTCAGCCCTCGCCTACTGAGGCTGAGCAGATGCCTACTGCCCTGCCAGGAATACCCAGGTAGTTGTCCCCTGGAGGGGACAGGGAGACCCCAAGGTGAGCCTCACAAACAGGCAGACTCAAAATCACAAACAGAAGAGCAAATCCAGGGCACTGTAGCAGCCTGCGGGCCACAGCTGTGCATACAGCCTGCAGGGGCTGCATCAGCCATTGGCGAGCAGCAGAGCCAGCAGAGGGGCCTGGGTCCAGACTGCTGGTGTGAGACAGGCCCAGGGGAGCACGGCTGACCTGGACAGGGGCTGGAAACTCTGTGCTGATCTGGAAGGACGCTCGATCCAAACCCAGGGCTGGTGGCAGATGCTGTCTGCCAGTGACTTGGAGGCATCTACATCTGAGCTAATGATCCCTTTGGGAGGGGTGTCATCCATGACATAAGCCAACACAAGGAGACATCCTGCCAGAGACCCTGGACCCCCACGGGAGCCCTTGACACCAAGGCCCTTCCTGAGGCTGATTCTGCATCCCCCAGTCGGGCACCTCCTGCCTTCTCTGGCCCATCCTCCTGTGCTGGTCTCTCAGGGTGCACAAAGCAGGAGGGATGTGATCTTAGACATTTCCATCTTTATTTCAGAAATGCAAATACATGTGACATGGACATGGTGCTGGCTGAGATTCCCTGAGAAGGTGATGCTTGAGGCTATGAGTGCGTGGAAGGTGGAGTAAAGACTTCTGGACAGACCCCATGTCTCATGGGTCAGATGGCCACACATGATCAGATGGAGCAGGAGGACGTTGCCACACTGGGAACACGACCAAGTTGTACTCAAGATTTGCAAGGAAAGCAGTGCAGTGCACATAATTTATAGAGCTGTGTCATAGCAGTAACCCAACGAGTCATGTTGAAAGAGAGTGCAGAAAAATCACGCACACAGTAAAGACCTGAAGGGTCCAGGTGAGGGTCTGGACTTCATGGTAATGCCCTCAATGAGTCCAGCCAAAGACCTAGAGCCTTGGCAACGTCTCATGCAGGCCTGCTTCACGGATCTGCCCTGGGAAGGCCCAGAGGTCAGTGGAGGAAGCTAGGAAGCCTGTGCCAGTGGGTGAAGGATCCATGCCAGCAGCTGAGGGGTCTGCACTGGAGCTGGGAAGCGATGCTCAAGGGAAGCACCAGAGCTCCCCAAAGAGTTACCACAGCTGTCCTCAGTGACAACAAAGTCACAAGCCCCTCCGACAATGAGAACAGCCCAGTTCATCAGGAAAGCCAGCATGGCATGCTCTGCCGGGGGAACCAACAGCCCCGGAAGAACCAGCAGTGCCTCAGCAGCTTCTCCCCCTCTTATCCAGTTCGTTTTAGTTTATTGTTGGCAACCTTCCTCAGGCGGGCCTCCCTCACCCAGCACCATGACGGTTCAGTTCGGTGTCACAAGTCCATCACCAGTTGTCAATCCGCCCTACTGGTCCCCCCAGGTCTCCGAGCCAGTCCTGGCTCTCTGGCGGGAGGTGGGCACCTGCTCCCAGCAGGGAAGGCCAATTAGGGTACTGTGCAAAAGGACCCCACGGAAGAGACAGCAGCTCGCTCTCCCCAACTGTGGCACCGACTGCGTGCATTGCTGATGCCTGGCCCAGCCCTGCTCCTCCCTGCCTGGGGACGCCTCAAAGTGCGGGGATTCACAGCACACATGAGGACAGGGAAGCGTGGCACCTGGCCTGTCACGGTGACAGATAATGGCAGTGAGGACCGCCAGGGAGGCCAGCTGCACACACAACTGAGAACAGCGTCGGGCTCGGTGTGGTGCCAGCACCACCGCAGGGCACAAATATTTCCAGGAGGCTCCACCTCCCTCCAGCCCAGCCAGCCGCTGTCCTCTCCTCTGCTTTTAAGTTGGCGACACCACATTGCTCCAGGCAGGCGAGGCTCTGCCCTAGGAGGCCCGCGTGTCCCAGGCACCTGCGAGCTCTCTTCCGGGCTGCCGGGGCCTGCCTGTGCCTGCCAACCCGCTGCTGAGTTCCTGCCCCACCTGGAGTTGGCAGTAGGGACAGACCACACAAGGAAGTCCTGACCGCTGACTCTGCCGCAGCACTGCGGCCTCCTGCGTGACGCTGGGCACCCAGGCCCTGGAGAACCATGATCCCAGCAGCCCTTGCAGGGACGGGGTCAGGTGACCACATGCTGGTCAGTGAGGTAAAAGAGGAAAGGCGGGTGGCACTTCTGGTCACGTGCCTAAGCCCTGCACTGCCCCTCCTCTCCTTCCGCCTGGAGGGACAAGGAGGCCTGACCGCTGTCCCCAGTAGCCAGCACCTGAGCTGCTGTGCACGCTGAGCACTTGTTTAGGGGTAGCACCGAATCTCAGCTGGGGTGACAGCCAAGGACATCAAACCCTCCCATGGGAGCTGTGTGCACCTGGCCAGAGCCAGCAGCAGTGGGAATGAGGCCCACAGACCCAGATGACTGGCGGAAGTGACAGGGAGCCACATTCCACACAGAGGACGTCGTCAAGCCACAGGAAGTCTCTCTCATGCTATTCTGTGGCCTGACCTGCAGGTCTGGGTGACACCAAGCAGCTCAGGAAACTAGGAGCCAGTGGAAGTCTGTCAGCATGCATGGGCTCTGTGGACTCCACATCCATGGGCTGTGGCCAAGCCACACAGGGCTTTCACACCTATGGCCCTGAGCGGAGACCCACGGAGTGGAAGGTTCAGGAAGGTTTCATAGCAGCCCTCATTCTTCAGCAGTTCTGTGGGGACTGTGTTGTCACCACAAGGAGTGTCCAGGATACACACATCACAGGGGTCCATGTGATCCCACCCCTGACAGAGTTCTGTCCAAGGCGGGGCTGCTCCTCCTCAGCCTGCTCTGAGTGCAACCGTGAGCCTGCCTCAGCCTCCCTGCCCTCCTAGAGGAGGTAATGGTCCTTCTAGTGGATTTCTAACTGGTGGCCAACTTACTACACCCAGCTGAAGTAAACTAGTGTGCTGGGTGTGGGAGGCCCACCTGCGGGCTGTTGGCAGCCGCATAACAGCGGAACAGGAGAAGCCGCCAGAACGCTTTTGGGACGCTGCTTGGAGAAGCTGTTGGAGCTGCTGGTTCTCCTGGGCTGTGCTGTGGGGGGCCCCGCCGTGCTGGCTTTCCTGGTGATCCCTGGAGGAGCTCTGGTCCTCACCTTGAGCATCGCTTCCTGGCTCTGGAGGGGAAGACGGAGGGCGGCTCAGCCTCCTGGAGAAGCTTGTGGCATTGACCTTCCTGCTGAGAACTTGGCTTTCCTCATCCCTGGAGGAGCTCGGACCTCACTGTTGCTGAGGACGGCTGTGGTGTTTTCAGGGGAGCGCTGGTGCTTACCTTGAGTGTCGCTTCCCGGCTCCAGTGCAGACCCCTCCGCTGCTGGCACGGAGCCTTCCCCCCGCTGGCACAGGCTTCCTAGCTTCCTCCACTGACCTCTGGGCCTTCCCAGGGCAGATCCACGACACAGGCCTACATGAAGCATTGCCGTGGGCTGTAGGCCTCCTTATGTATATGGACAGATTTCCTGCACCCCTTGTATATGATTCTTGGGTGGTTCATTATAAAATACTATTATAAAATGTGTCCTGTATTATATTGTTTCCCTTGGGCAAAAACCCCAAACTGTGACACTCCCTATCTGCTAGCCCCCGGCAGCAGGCAGGGAACTGGTCCTCAGGGACTCTAGGAAGCAGGTGGAGGTGGCATGTCCAACACTCATGGCTCACTGCCCACCACACGTGACCAGTGGCAGCGGCAGTGACTGCGATCCCACTGCTCAGCGATGCACCCGCAGACTGGTGTCCTCTCAAGCTCTGGCGGCAGGACAGACCCAGACCACAAGGCGCACAGCCCTGTGGTCACAGTCCACAGCGTGGGCAGTGGGAAGTGGGGACACTGGCGCAGCAAGGATCCCAGAGGCAGAGCCCGGTGTCCAGACAGGGGAGGTCTTCTGAGTGCATCTCTCTCGATGACACATGATGGACTACAGGCCGCCCGGTGCCAGGGCACACACAGAGTCTGGCCAGCTCCCTGACCCTGGGGGACCTCTGGGCTAGGACGAGCCTGTCCATGTCAGTCCCACCTAGAGTTACCCTGCAGTAGTCTCTCATAGGCAGGGTCAGTAGGGCCGCAGCTCCTCTCTCCCCAGGGCAGGGCCTGCTGTCACCCAATCACCACCTCACCCTTTGCCCCACGGGGAGGCCACGTCCATGCTGTGCCCTGGACAGGACTTGAGTCCCCTGAGAATGACTGACAGAAAGTAGGAGCTTCTATGGTGACAGAGCCGGGAAAGCAGGAGAGGGAACACAGGGCTGAGTGACTCAGGAGCCCTGAGAGGACATTGTCCGGGGAAAAGACAGCACAGGGTCCAGCCAGCAGTGGGAGACGGGGATCCCCACATGCTCACATGCAGGCACCTTGATGACTGCGTGGTTGACAAGAGACTGGTGGTACCAGCGCAAGGCCACTGCCCCTGCAAGGGCTCATGGGCTGTTACTGCCCACTTAGGCTAGACACAGGGCAAGGACAGCCACACCCCCAGGAAGTGGGCAGGTGGGCAGCCACGTGTCCCCAGCCTGAGCAGCCCTAGGGAGACACAGACCCAGACCATGGGCCTCTCACAGCACTAAATGTCATGTGGGCACCCACGAGGCCTCGCTGGACTCAGCGTGGGAAACCCGGAGACTGAAAGCCAGGAGCTGGCGTCCACCAGCAGCCAGCATATCCCCAAGGCCTAGGCACTTACCCCAGCGCAGAGGGTGTAGCGGAGGAGTGAGGGATGCCACGTCCCTGGTGCACGTGCCCCACCCAGCGGGGGACACTCTCGAGAACACCTTCACGGAAAGGGAAAGTGCTCAGTCAGGTCCATCCAGAGTCAGCTTCTGTGGACACGCACATCCACACTGGATGACAGGAGCCCCACAGAAATGGCAGCAAAGGATGCTGGATACCCCGACGCCTTCCACGTGAGGGAGGGGTGGGTACAGCAGCAGCAGCTGCTCACCAGGAGCTTGGGGCCACAGAAGCACCTGCCCACTTCTACCCGCAGCTCAGAGGATGCAGGAGTGCAGGGGAGGATGGAGCCAGGATGTGGAGCCATGAGACAGGCAGAGGTGGGCTTGGTTGAGTGGGGGTGGGCGGGTCACTGCTCCAGGGTCCAGGGCCCATGGGCCCCGCTCACTCCGGGGGCCTTTCTCCTTCTCTGGCCCCCCACCTCCCATGGGCAGGCCATGCTCTTTATACTGACCCCCATCTCATGATTGGAAAATGGCTCCTGCTTGGACCTGCCGCCTCACACTGGCCATGTAGGCTTCTCCCGCGCCAGCTAACAGGAAGACCTTCATCTCCTCAGCAGATCCGCACTCCAAGCCCTGCTCTGCACAGCTCTGAACCTCACTCTGAGCCCCCAGTCCGCTTCCTGCAAATGGGTGGCCGCTCTGGCCCCAGCCCAGAAGCAGAGCAGCGACCCAGCCTACAGGTAGGGTCCCCAGGGGCCCCTTGAGCTCAGGGCCCAACTGGGCCCCGCCCCCGACATCAGGACAATCACATTCCCTGCACGGCTGCACACCGCGGCAGCCATAAAGATGATGGACGGCAGCTGGAGCCCAGCCAGTCAGGTCAGCAATACTTCTCCACGTTTCTCATTTCAGTTTCAATTTCTCCTCACACTGCAGCTCTTTTTGAGCTCAAGAAAACAGGGGCATCACCTACGGAGGTGGCCTTGGGAGAAGATGAGGATGGGCGGAGGCCGATGGCGGGCCCTGGGTGGGCAGCTGGTCCCCTCTTCCTCAGGGGGAGTTGCGGAGGCTGAGATCCCCGAATCTCAGTGTCCGCACTGTCACAGGAGGAGGGCTCATGCCCAGAGAACTAGGTTAGGGCCCCAAGCTGCCTGCACAGGTCCATCAGTGAGGTCACGGCCAGGCTGTGTGGCCACATCCCCTGCCCTTGGGATATTTGGTCCAGGAGCACAGAGAGCTCTCAGTCCCCTTCATGATCATGAGCTCCTCTGTTGTGAGTTATCTGGTATGAGCTGTCTGGTGTGAGCTGTCTGGTATGAGCTGTGTGATGTGAGTTGTATGGTGTAAAGTGTCTGGTGTGAGCTATCTGGTGAGAGCTGTCTGGTATGAGCTATCTGGTGTGCGGTGTGTGATGTGAATTGTGTGGTGTGAGGTGCCTGGTGTGAGCTATATGGTGTGAGCTGTCCCATGTGAGCTGTCTGGCGTGAGCTGTCCATGTGAGTGAGCTGTGTGGTGTGAGCTATCTGGTGTGTGCTATATGATGTGAGCTGTCTGGTATGAGCTGTCTGGTGTGAGCTCCCGGGTGTGTGCTATCTGGTGTGAGCTCTGTGGTGTGAGTGTCTGGTCCCAGCTGTCTATAGTGTGACCTCTGTGCTGTTCTTCACCCTGGTGGGTCCCTGAATGCCTAAGGAGACTCAGGGCAGTGGGTGGCAGTGTCATCCAGCAAGGTGCCCCTGGGTCCAGTGCATCAAGGATGGGTTGCAAGATCAGGAGCCAGTCAGCTCCACAGCACATGAGCACTCAGGTTGGATTGGGGAAGAAGGGACTCGGTCAAGGGCAGGGCGAGCTCCCATCGCTGCGGAAGGCCAAGTCCTGGATGCAGAGCTGGTACAGCACTTTTCTTCGCGTCCTTCCCCTCCTTCCTCTGCTAAATACCCGGGATGTCTGCCCTTGGGGACACCTGTCTGGACCTCAGCCTCCCCTCTGTCTTGTCTATGTCCCCTATGTCATGTGACTGCAACAGCAGGCTGAGGTCTCATGACTACCCCTGCCCAGCCAGTAAGGAAGCCCCAACTAGGTGGTCTCAGAATCAGCCCCCCAGGGACAGGGACCTCAGGAACAGGACTCAGGGAGACCTCAGAGGGACCCAGAGACCAGGAGAGCCAAGGTTCATTCCAATGAGGACAAAGACACCCCCAGCTCAGGCTGGCCCGTCCCTAACGGCTCCACATGGTCAAGTTCAGCGTGGCCCCCTGGTGTCAGCCATGTCCCTCTAGATGTGAGGACATCTCAGCAATCTGCACCTGCACACCTGGACCTTGCGGGGAGGCCTGGGGACAGGGAGGGTGGGTATCAGTCACTGTTAGGAGGTGGTGCCCCAGCCCGGCCAGGGTGTGGGGAGCCTGCAGCAGCCAGCGCCTCTCCTGCCATCTTGGTCTGACTTGGACCCGTGCCTCAGGCCTGGGAGAGGAAGCAGCTGAGAGCACAGGGCTGCCAGGGCTTTTGGGCCTGGCATGATGGGCCCTGGTCCCCCTCCTGACGCGAGGTCACGGCCACCTCTTACGTTCCCGGATAATTTGCCACCCGTTGGGTGTCTTAAGCTAGTGCCCCATCACGTGCTCTTGCTGTTTGCACAAATGACACATCAATACGAGAAGAGCAAAACAAGAGTTTCCGTGCTCAGTTCCTGTGCCGGGAAGGGGCTGAGGAGGCGGCCTACAGGGCAAGCGGGACTCAGCTCCGGCTGGCGCGCCTGCTCTGCAGACAGTGGCCCGGCAGATCAGTGGGCACCCGGGCACTGCATGGCTCAGAGAGCAGAGCAGGGTCCAGGCCACAGCTGGCAGCTGGCGTGGTAGGGTCAGGGTGGCATCACCCACAGGACGGGAGGAGATGCAGGAGCCAGGTCGCTGCGTCTGCTGTGTCATCAGCTCGGCCTGGCTTGGCAGGGTGGCTCAGTGGTGCTGTGGCCACCCGGCCAGGCTCCATGAGGGGACCGTCCCTCTGTGGGGCAACTTAGGGCTTGGAGGCTGTGCCGGCGCCCAGGGTGAACGCAGGCTCGGCACCATGACAAAGACTCAGGGCACTCGCTGCAGGACTCGCGTCGCTGTCTGTCTCTTGTCCTGATGTCCTCAGACTGGTAGGAGGATGGGCAGAGGGTAGGAATTGGGGGCCAGCAAGCCCACGTGCCCTGCATTGAGACCGACGTCCCTAAGGGCTCGGCAGGCCTTGCGCGTGTGGAGCTGCGCAAGGCCGACCCAGGGTCACAGGTAGCAAAGGAGCTGGACACAAGGGAAGGTC
>PVKN010001083.1:0-57614 GCA_004027915.1 Capromys pilorides | reverse complement strand
CAGGGATCCGATCTCCAGAACTGTGGCTGAGTATGTGTCTGAGTTCTTAAACTACTGAGTTCATGCTAATTTGTTTCTGTAGCTCTAGAAGTGAACACACGTTGGCCCACAGCAAAAAGGAAGCAGGGGACAGGAGGAGTGGGCAGGAGGGTGGATAAAAAAGCCTTGGACTATAGAATGAAAATATCCATTAGTTATTGCGCCATGATTCTGTGCCTGGCTGTTTTGAGGATAGTTAGCTCAATCTTCACAATAACCTTGCCAGTAAGAGTTATGATTCTTGTTTTATAGTAGGATTCAGACCCAAGTTGGCTTCATTTAGTTGTAGTTCCAATTCAGGATCCTTAGGCCTTTGTCTACGTCCCTCCAGGGAGGCCTCAGCAGACCCTAGGTTGGGCAAAACTTGCTTTGTGTTGGAGGGAAGTTCTGCTCAAGTCTAGGAGGGACAGATACTGTGCCTCGCTGGGGGACTGGACAAGGAAGTATCCCCTCATTGCTCTGAGGCTGTGTGCGCCTGATGCCCTGGACAATCTCCACTCAGCGCAATGTGCCTGTGGTCTACAGGGCCAGGGCTGACAGTCTGTTCATGCTTAGAATGGGAAAGGAGACCCTGCTCACCTCACCCTCTCTGCTGTGACCATTACTACCTCCACCGCTATCATCCTGTCTTTTGACGCTGCCATCTCTATCATTACCACCAGCACCACCTCCATCTTTGCCTCACACATCACCACCTTTATCATCATCACTACCAGTAGCCTGGCATGGTGGTGCACACCTGTAATCCCAGCACTTGGGAGACTGAAGCAGGAGGATTGTCAAGAGCTCAAGGCCAGCCTGGGCTACATAGGGAGTTCCAGTCCATCCTGAATTGCATAGTGAGATCCTGCCTCAACAAAACCAAGCCCACTGCTTCCCTTGCCACCTCCACCATCACCAGCCTTCTCAGCTTTCATGCCAGAATCACCCTCATCACCACCACCATCAACAAAACTGCTAGGCTGACTGTTCACATCCACATCCATGTCCACATCCACATGATTATCTTCATCTCTTCTCTACCTGTCCCAATCACTATTATTACATCACTATCACTGTGAAGTTGTGGAAAGGTTAGTGGCCCAGGTTACCCAGGAAGATATCCTATGGTGGGACAGCTGAGCAAACAGAGGGGGAGGAGGAGTCGGGATTGCATGGCTGCTGGATGGGACTGGTGGTCTGGAGCTGCCTGCGAAGACCAACCTTGTGGGAGGGAGGTAGGCCAGCTGACTGAGTAGACGTGCAGCGGCCTGGCTGGGTGGAGATCATTTGAGAAAGGTGTTGTGACCCTGACTGGCTTGCTGTGGGATTCTGGGGGGTTTTGGTGGATCCCTGGCTCCTGGTTGCCTGTCTGGCTTGGCCATGGCAGTGAGGTCATGTGAGCAGCTACCCTGGGAGTACCAGGGAACAGAGAGGGCCCTGCCGGGGAAGGAGGAAAGCCTCTCGCCCTGGCTGACTCTGCTTGGATGAGGCCTGCAGCTCCTTCCCCTCTCCTCCCTTCCTGCCTGGCACTGAGGGCTGAAGTCTCTTTCTGCCAAGGGCTCTGAGCTTATCTTCCCAGGGGGCACAGATACCACGCTGTCAGATCAGCCACCCCAGGGCACAGAGGCCCGAGACTGTGGCCAGGGCTAGGATGGAACTGACCATTAGAGTATAGTGTCCCTTTTCTTCACTCTGCCAGGTAGCCCCTTCCTGTACGTTAGGGTGCAGTGGAGGGCAGCAGAATGTTCCAGAAGCTCAGGCTGCATAGTTGGTCTCCTGTTCCTTCTCCACAAACCCAGCTAGCTGTAAGGCCTGGGGTCAGGCCAGCTCTGGGAAAAACTTTGCCCAAGGATTCCACTCTGGAGCTGCTCAAGTGTCCGGCTAATCCCACCCTCCTGGGTCATGCTGAACGTGTAGGGGAACAATGCCGCTGTGGCTGGGGCTTATCTCTGCATCAGGCATGAGAGCCCGGCAGACAGGCTGGCGACTGGAAGGCAGAGGGCCCACTGAGTCCAGAGACAGGAGATGGGAGGGTGGGTTGCTGGGAACCTTGCAGGAGGTCCGGCTTCCATCAGAACTCTGGGAGCCAGGATGGCTCAGCCCTCCACTCCTGCCCTGCCAGTCTCTACTTAGTGACTCTCTGTTCCAATCCTGCAGGCCCTTCTCTTTCCTGGATCTTCCCAGCTGGCGCAGAGCACTGAAATGGAAACCAGGGGCCCTGTGGAGACTTCTTCCAGCCTGCTGTATGGCTACAGCAAATCCTCGCCCTTTCTGGCCTCAGTTTCCCCATCTGCCTGGTACACATGCTAGACTGAGCTCCAGGGCCCCACCAGCCCCTTCCAGGTAACACTGGAGCTCACCCATCTGGCTTGGGTTACTCCTGCATGTGGAGCTGTCCTGAGGTCCACCTGGCCCCCAGAATGCTGGGGTAGGGTAGGCTGGGAAGGGGAAGACAAAGGCCCAGAAGTTCTCTGTGACTCTGGTAGGAGGGCTCGAACATGCTAAGCACATGCTTTACCCCAGAGCTGCACTGCCAGCTGGTCCCTGTGCATTTGCATGTTCTTCTGTAGCTGGAAGCCATCACTCTTTGTGCTCTGCTAAGAGGGGCAGCAGGGGCCAGTCAGGCCTTGGTCAGAGACAATAGCCAAGCTTGGTCACTCACCCAGTCCTCCTGGATGGGGGCAGCAGGCAGAGGGTCTGCTGGATGCAGTTTCCACCAACCTACCAAGTCCTTTCCTTTTCTCCAAGCCATATCTGGGTGGCCTTTCTTTTGACCCAGTGTCGTTTCCTAAGTGTCTATCGTGGGCCAGGCACCATGCCAGGGTATGAAGACAGGGAGAGATAAAGCTCGATCCCCGTTTTGACATGCTCACAGCCTCTTGGTGATGGGCTCAGCCAGGCCCTCAGCCCTCAACCACCATGTTCTAGAGTTTTGAGGGTCAGCAAAAGTGGGGGAGTGGGGAGGGAAGATGAGGGAGGGGCTCTGGGTCTGGAGGAAAAGCTAAAGCCTGTGAGATGACAGTAGTGGGTTGCAGCAGGTTGATGCCCAAGTAGCTGAAAACTCTCAGTAAGACAGTTATTTCTCTGCAGGTCTAGGCTTGTAGAACATCTGCGTCATTGTCTGGGGTCTGGCCTCCTCTTGCCGAGGTTCCTGAATATTCATCTTCTGCCTTACAGACCATGGTTGTTTTCCCAGCTCCAGCCATTGTGTTACATTTCAGTGAGCAGGAAGGAGGGAAGGACAGCAAGAGGGACACGCCCTTCCCTTTCTTAAGGACCCTTCTGTGTGGCTGCACAAGCTTCTCCCTGCTCACAGTAGGACGGAGCTTGGTCACGTGACCTCACTCCACTGCCTGTTTTGTGGGTAGCGCAGGCCTGGCTTCAGATTAGCAGTTCTGCTACTAGGCAAAGAGAGATGAGAGAGTGGAGGAGGCCAGAGAGAGGCCTGGCATGGTGAAGGCCCTTAGGCAGGCAAGGGGTTGAGAATGACCCCGTAACCCGTCCGCCCCAGGGAGGAGCATACTCGGCGGCGTTGGGGCAAGTCGCAGAGCTGTCCACACAGAGCTCACAGTCAGGTCTGGGCTGAGATCTGTTCTGGGCGTGGCAGGCATCTTGGTAGTAGTGACAGCCACCATGGGAAGGAATAAGAATAAAGCACTATAGCAGAGAGAAAGAACTTGGTGGACAACCTGAGGACTCCAGGGAGATAGCCATCCTTGTTTGGTGGCCTCATGGCCTTTGTTTCTTTTCTGGGGTGCTGCCTCTCCACTATCTTGTGGGCTGAAAGTCACACGGTCTGCTTTCCCATGCCAGAGCTGGAAGCATCCTTAGAGTCAATCCACTAGGTTATTCCTTTCACCTCTGTGGGACAGGCAAGGGACAGCAGGGACCTGAGCATAGAGGGACAGTGTCACCTGGGATGGGGCATCTTGTGCTCCAGACTCCAGGCCAGAAGGGCGTTGGAGTCCAGTAAGTCTCTTCTATCTGAGGCCAGGAGAGGTGTTCCGGCCTCCAGAGCTCCCCTGCCCTCCCCTCCCACAGGATCCTCTGGGTGGGCCTGTTGGTGGCACAGCTTGGCTCCTGTTATCAGATGTCTCTGTGTGGACTTCCTTCTTGGGGATGGTGTCCCCAGCAGCCACATACACCTGAGCCACTGCTTAGCGACTCCAGAATGGAAAGTCTTCCCTCTACCCAGGAGCTTCAGAAAAGTCCTAGGCTGGCCCTGATTGGCTTTTGTTGGGAGCCACTCTTTTTTTTTTTTTTTTTTTTGAGATAGGGTCTTACTGTGTAGTTCACATTGACCTTGAATGCTCCATGGGGCTCACACTGGCCTCCAATTCATGGTACTCCTGGTGTCTCAGCCTCCTGAGTGCCGGCATTACAGGTAGGTGCCACCATGACCGGTAATCCAAACCACTTTTACTAAGGATATGGGGCTGGTCAAAGGAAACCAGGACACAAAGGAAATCGTGGAAGAGGGGAGGGGTGCTGGGCGTGAAAGCCACATCTGCATCCTGGCGTACCTGGGGCCTGGGAGCAAGACCGGCCAGATGTGGATCAGAGGCCACTTCCTGGGAGATGGACAACCCCTGTGGAGTCATCCTTCCCTCAAGCAGTGGGGACAGCACAGATACTAACCTGTACTGCAACACCACGAGTGGTAGGTGGCATTGTGTGTTGGTGGAAGTCAGACACCAGACTGAAATCCAAACTTTGTTGTATACTTATTTTTTAAAATAATTTAAAAATTTGAATCAGGTGTGGTGCCATATGCCTGTCATCCCAGCACTTGGGAGGCTGAGGCAGGAGGATTGTTGAGAGTTTGAGACCAGCCTGGGCTACAAAGTGAGCCTCAAGGGCAGCTTGAACTACATAGTGAGACCCTGTCTCAAAAAAAAATTTTTTTCTGAGCCTCAATTTCTCACCTTCCAGCTGAGCAAATCTAGGAACAAAGCTTACTTCTTAGAATTCTTATGAGAACTAAATAATAATCTACATAAAGGGGTTGGATCTGTTCCCAGAAGAAGTTGACCAATGTTTGCTGCTATTATAGCAGTGTCGAAATTCCTCTAGGGTGCTGTGGATAAATGGCCCATCAGTCCTGGGAGCCCCTCCCCCAGTCCATCAGGGGGTCTCCCCAGCATTAGGCCCAGACCCACCAGCATGTTGTCAGATTCCAAGTGAGGGACTGGAGGGAGGTGTGGGGCTCCCGAGGGGCCCAGGAATGATGAGAAAAGATGCTGGGAGGCCAGGGGCCAAAAAAAGGGTAAAAAATCAGGGTAGGGTGATTTTGGCTAGAGCCAGCAGGGGTCACTGTAGATCCAAGTAACATCAGGGAGGTGGCAGGGCCACCCATGGGCCCTGTCCTGTCACCACCTGCCTTCAGAACCAGAACACGCAACTTGGGCCAGATCTGGTAGAGAACATGGAGCTTGAGCCATGAGCCAGTGGTGGCTGCCTAGGGCCCCTGGCCCATGTACCCCCGTGGAAACTCATCCCTAGGGGCTGGCACTGGCCTGCACTCTGCTGAGCCCTGGGTTCCTACAGTGCCTAGAAGGTGTTCCTGGAAATGGTCCCTACTGAGAGCCCTGAGGGCAAACATGTCCTCATCTTGCTCGTCCTCTCTGAGCTCTCTGAGGGCTGCGGCCTGGTTTTGCATATTCCAGGTCCGTGAAGGAAACCACGGGACACTGTTCCACCAGGTGTCCCAGGCTTAGTTGAGCTATTTTGCTGCCCTACACTTAAGGAAGCACTTGTTTAAGGCATTGTCCTGGTCAAGGTAGGGACAGGGGCCATGCACCCCTCTCCCCTCCAGCGCAAAGCAGCAGTGTGTTCTGTGACACGCTCACAAAACCAGAAAAAGTGCAAGGGAGAAGATCACCTCCCCACCTCCGGGTCCTTAGCCTCAAAATAGCTCTGGCCACAGTCTTCTGTCTTCCTCAGCAGGGGGTGACCAAGGAGCACCTGCTTTTACATGAGGGTACCCCATTCCTTGGGGTTCTTTCCAAGCTGATTTTCCCTGACTTTCTCAATGACATTTTAGTGAAAGTTGGGGGCAGTGGCAGGAAGGGAGGAAAAGGGGGTGTCAGGTCACCAGGGTGGAAATGTTCTTCTTTTCTAGGTGGGGACAGAGGTGCCGAGAGGGGATGTGGCTCACCGAGGTTTCACGGGCAGTTGGCAGGAAACCTGCAGACCTAGCTTCTGGCCAGCCTTCCCTGCCAGGTGCCAGAAGGTGGGGGAGGCGCCTGTGCCCTGGTGAGGCTGCAGTGTCCTCAGCGGGACCACAGAGGACCCTGGGTGTGTGGTTGTGCGGGTTGTGTAACTGGCTGAGGGTGTGTGTGCCCCACAACAGGGAAATTGAGGTCCTGTGAGCTGGGGTGTGGGTACCTGGCCATGTCCCAAGCCACAAGGAATATTTGGCTTGTGGCTGTGGAGACTGGGCATGGAGGTCATGGAGCTGTCTACCTCAGGGCCTGCCTGTCCCTGGTTGCCCACATCCTGGTCCTGGGGGTCACAGGGCTGGGAAGGGGCCATCTGGTCAGGTGCTGCTGGAGACCAGTAGTACAGAGATTTCCTGTTTGCCAGGCTGCCTGTGAGGTGGGGTGAAGGGCACTTCCTCCTGGGTCCCAGCCCTTTCATCTCTTCCTGGCTGTACATTTTCTATCCAACAGTCCCGGCTCTCTCCTCAGTTCAGATCATCCTGCGCCCCGGCAATGCCAACCTCCTGCTCCGCTTGCCATTGCAACAGGATTTCTGGGATACCCCTACCCAGTGAGGAGTGGATGGCAGGGTGGGGGAGGGGCACGGGGCTGCGGCCTTGCTGCCAGCCCAGATTCTAACCATCCAGCTCACTGTCACTTTTGGATTGAATGGCTCAGAATGGCCAGTGTCCTTTCTCACCAACGTAGGCTCATTGGAAAGACAAGGGCCTTGATGTCCACTTTCCAGAGTGGTGGGAAGATTTGTGTGTGTTCAAGGATGCCCAAGCTCCAGATCTAGGAAGGAGCCTTATGAGTAGAAGTTTTCCTTTTATTCTGTCCCCTGGCCATAGCATGTCTATTTTTAGCTAGGTCTGTGGACACTTTGGAGAGCTAGGGGCTCTGAGAAGAGGTGGCCAGGGAAAGTGGACACTATCCTAGCTGGGGAGGGTGGCTTAGTGGCTGCTGGTGTACTGTTCCCAGGGGAAGTGAGGCTGGGGTGTGTGTCTGGCCTCCTTCCACCTGCCCCAGCCCATGGGGATGGTCACAGGGCTGGCATGAAGGGCTGGGTGGAGGGAGGAGGGCCTTTCTGTCTGTTTTCCTGTCTTCTTCCCAGCTGGGCTGTCCCTGTCACCTTGGGCCCCTTCTTCCTAGGTGCTCCCAGGGTACCTTGGTTCTGTATTACTGTACCCTGCACCTGGTGTTTTGACGATCTGTTTATGTATCTATTTAAAATTAATAATAACTGATGACACACCCATGGCTCTCATGGGGTGCCAGGTTTCACCTATATTAACTCTTTTCCTCCTTGCTGTGCAGGTAGACATGATTGTTACCTGGGAACAAATGGAAAAGAGAAGGGAAGTGCTGTGTCCCGCATGTCAGTCCCTGTCCTGTCCCCTCTTTATTTTCCTCAGAGTCTGCATCATAACCACCGTGACCTACTGTTCTGTTCACCTGCTTGCTTCTGTCTCATGCAGCCCTTAACTGTCTCAGGCGTGGCAAACTGTACAAGGTACTTCTCTCGATCATGGGCCTGAGGCCTTTGTGGGCACCTCTAAGATGCCCAATAAGTATTTGTGGAAGGAATGCACTGCTAGGAGCAGAGAGAGGGGCTACTGAGGAGTGTCCTCTCTGAGTGCTCATTGTTCTTAACTCCACTGTGCCCAGCATGGGCTCTGGCCCCTGCATGGGGCTCAATCAATAAATGGCTGTTAATGAATGAGTGGATGAGTGAATGGGCCAACTGATGCCAAGGAGCATGGCAGTGGGCAAACCAGGTTGGGAATGTATCCTGAAACCTTCGTCCTTTTCTCATGAGTCAGGGTCTGAGAAAGAACAGGGTGTGTGTGGGAGGGCCAGGCTCTGGGTCTCTCCCTCTTCCTTCTTTCCAGGTCAGCCATGCACATGCTGATGATTCTTAGAAAAAAAAGAATCAGGGCTCATATTTTCAGAACACTTCTTATGTGCCAGGTTTTGCACTAAGCCCTTTACAGACATTAAAGATACTTGGGCTTTTCAGGGGTCTGTGGAACAGTTGTACTATTTTACCCATAGTCTGGGCTAGGAAAATGAACACAGAGAGATTATGCCAGTTGCCCAGAGTCACACAGCTGGAAAGTCAACGCTGTGCCTGCTCCAGCTGCGCCCACCCTGTGCCTAGGGAGTAGTCTCTGGGCTCAGGTCTTTCGCTGCCTGCATCCCAGCCTCTTTCCAGGCCTTGGCGTGCTGCTTTGTAGAATGGGAATGTGCACTTTGGCGCTTGGGAAGCTGGGACTTTTTTTTTTTTTTAATGAGGTTTTCCTTTTTGTCATCATGAATCAGCATCGTCATTGTGATCCTGGTACTGATAATCTCTAGACCCAACTTCCTGTCGTTGACATGTCCAGTCTGAGATGTAGCCCCGGGGACCCTGATGAGACCCACAGGCTGTGTCCACCTGGAAAGCACTGCTGTCTGCAGGGTCTCCTCCGCTCAGCTCCTCCTTCCGTTCTATCTTCCCTGGATCTCTGCAGCAGCCTCTGCAGTGCCTGCCAGCCTCTGGGCTTTTCCTCTCCCTCATTAACCAATTTGCTTAATATGTGAATCAGAACTTATTCCTCTCCTGCCCTGGTGACCTGCAATGTCTCCAAAATCTTTATGGAAGGGAAGGCCTTGGTAAAGCGGGCCCTCGAAAGAGCGATTTTCCAGCCAACCTCAGGGCCCTCCAGCAGCACTAGTGTGGCTGGCAGGGCTGCAACCAGGCGTGGCTTCCGTGCCTGTTGCTCTGCCTCTCCAGTTTTCTCCACACAGAAGACCTGCTCCTTCACTGGACTCTGGCAGAGAATGATGCAATGGCTTTTCCGGGTTCTAATAGTGCTGCACACTCATTGTGGATAATTCAAACAATGCACATCCACAAGGAAAAAAAAAACCCAGGGAAATGTTTGCATTCCCCACAGTTCCAAACATTGGAGAAAACCACTGTGAAAACACCATGGTTATAATCATGTATGTTTTTCTGTGTACATTGACGTTTGTATCTTTAAATATGTGTAAGTATACTCATATTTACAAAAATGAGGTCATTCATGCTATTTGGTAACCTACTTTTGTTTCCCTCCTAAATGAAATGTTTTGGATATTTTCCCCCTGTGAATTAAGTTGTTTTATATAGTAATTCTTTGTTTTTCAAAACTCAATTCCAAAGCTGGAGGTGCAGCTCAGTGATAGTGTTTGGTTAACACACACACACACACACACACACACACACATGAGGTTCTGGGTTCAGTCCCCAGCAGTGTGACACTGTCCCGGCAAACAGATTTAAGAATACTTAACACCTAGTTGGTAAAGGAGTATGCCTATAATCTCAGTATTCTGGGAAGCTGAGGCAGGAGCATTTTAAGCCTAGGCTGGGCAACTTATAAATTAGCAAGATTCTGGTCTCAATAATACTGATAATAATAATTTAAAAAGGTGGGGAAAATTGGGTATGTGAGGGACCAGTATTTTTTGTATTATTGATATTAACCTGGAGTTATTGAAAGTGGGTTCTTAAAAATCTAAGGTGATTGCTGGGCATGGTGGCACACGCCTGTAATCCCAGCACTTGGAAGGCTGAGGCAAGAGGATTTGTGCAAGTTCGAGACCAGCCTGGGTTACAAAAGGGAACTCAAGGCCAGCCTGAACTGCATAGGGAGACCCTGTCTCAAAAAGACAATCAATCAATCAATCAATCAATCAAAAATGTAAGGTGATAATTTTATTCTTTTTATTTTATTTTTATTATGGCCGGCTCAGCCTGCCCTGGGGGTAAGGCTGGCGCAGCATGTGGTACGGGGATTAAATTGAGGTCCTTGAGGTTGCCTAAGCTTGCCTAAGCAGGTGCTTTAGACCACTGAGCTGTCTCGCCACTCCCTATTCTTTTTATTTTAAAGAGAATAATAAAAACAAAAAAATTACAGAATTTAAAAATAATAATGGTTATTATATTGTATACCATTATTCACAAAGTAGGCATATAAGATGGTCAAACCATATACATTCTAGGTGTTCCTTTCAATGAATTACTAGAAATTAGTTGTATAGTTATCTTAGCTATTATTTTTCCTTCCTTTCTTCCTTTCTTCCTTCCTTCTTTCCCCTTCCTTTCTTCTTTTTTCTTTTCCCTCACCCCATAGGGACTACAGGGTCTCACTACGTAGATGAAACTCCTAGTGATTCTCCCGTTTTTTAGCCTTGCAAGTGCTGAGATTACAGACGCACACCACCATGTTCAGTCTCAATCGCCATCTCAGGGTGTGTATGGGGGCAGGCATATGCATGCCAGGATCGAACCCTGGCTGCTGAGCTCTGCCTAAGCAGGCATTGTTTTTTCCTTTTTGCACAGTTTCTTCCCCTTTCCCAATACTACTTTCCTTTTTTTTTGTCTTTTTGAGACTGGGTCTCACTATGCAGTTCAGGCTGGCCTTGAGTTCACTTTTTGTAGCCTAGGTTGGTCTTGAACTCACACCGATTTTTCTGCCTCAGCCTCCCAAGTGCTGGGACTACAGGCGCGCGCCACCACGGCCTGGCTCCATTTTACCTTTTGTATCTTACTTACTCTTCCAGTTTCAGTGATGCAAGGTGACAATTGTAATCCTAAGGTAACCACTAAAGATTAAAAAATATATATATATATAAAAGCCCCTAAAAAATATACCAAAGAAGGAAAGAAGTGAATTAAAATGATACTCTAGTGTAAAATTAAGTTATTTAAAAAGGCATATAGTGGAAGGATTGGGGAAAAACATAAGAATACAGAAAAACAACTAGCTATAAACCATTCTTTGGCAATAGTCATATTAAATATAGATAAGTTAAAATCCGTTGTAGGGAGAGATTGGCAGATGTCATTAAATATGACACACTTTCTTTGAGATATTCACTTTAGCTACAAGTTTGTAAAGGGATTTAAAATAAAATGATGGAAACAGATATATGGCACGAATAGTAATAAAGAAGAGTTTCCAGACAAGGTGGTGCACACCTGTAATCCAGCACTTGGGAAGCTGAAGCAGGAGGATTGCCACAAGTTTGAGGCAGTGAGCCTAAGACCAGCTGAGACTACATAGTGAGAAATGGTCTCAAAAAAAAAAAAAAAAAAAAAAGTTAGGGGGCTGTGTTATTGCTTTGCAAAATAAATTTTAAGTCCACAAACTACATCTTAAATTTTAAAAGACTGAAAATATAGTTTCCCATTACAATAGGATGAAACTAGAAATCAGTAATAGAGAAAAGCTTAAAAAAATTGAAATATGTGGACTTCACACTCTGAAGTGATTTTATAGACATGGAAACCAGTACAGGAGCAGATAGTGAACAATTACCAGCAAATTGGACAGCGCAGGTGAAATGCACATACTAGACACATATGTGCCTAGATACACACATTCCTAAAATCAATTTATTTATTTACTTAAAGCTAAAACTAATTTTTTTTTTGTCTTTTTGAGACAGGGTCTTGCTATGTAGTTCAGGCTGGCCTTGAGTTCATTTTTGTAGACCAGGCTGGTCTCGAACTTGCACTGATCCCCCTGCCTCCACTTCCCAAGTGCTGGGATTACCAGCTAAAACTAATTTTGAAGAGTTAGGCAATCTGAATCTCCCTACAACAAGTAGAAAGGTTAAATTAATAAAAAATTTCCTAATTAAAAAAAATCTAAGATGAGACTTTTCACTTCAAACTTTAGTCCTTCTCAAACTCTTCTAAAACACTGAAGACAGCTAGGGAGATAGTTCAGAGGCATCAGGACCTACCAGGCAAGCACAACGTCCAGAGTTTGATCCCCAGTACCCTGTGCTGCCCCAGCCCTGGAATCAGGCGTGGTGGTGCACATTTGTAATCCCAGCACTCAGGAGGTTGAGACAGGAGGATCCATAGAGTTTGAGACCAGCCTGGGGGTTGTGAAAGGCCTGAACTGCATAGTGAGACCCTGTCTCAAACTACTATGACTACTACTACTACCAAAATAAAACTCTGAAGAGAGAACATTTCCAACTCATTCTATGAGGCCAGCATTATCCTGATATTAGAACAGGATAAAGACACTATAAAAAAAAAATGAAGGTGGGCCAGGGAGATAGCTCAGTAGAGTAAGTGCTTTTCTGGCAAGCGCAAGGTCCTGAGCTCAACTCCCAATACTGAAAAAAAAAAAGCTTCAGGCAGTTGTCATGTAGATGCAAAAACTATTCACCAAATACCAGCAAACTAAATTCAGTGGCATAGTAAGTGCTATATACAGTGACCAAGTGAGACTTATCCTTAGAACACAAGAGTAGTTCGGTCAGTGTAATCCACCACATTAATGAAATGAGAGGGGAAACACCCACACAACTGTCTCCCTTGATGCATAAAAAGCATTTGAAAAAAATTGTTATATAAAGAATAAGCCGACTACTGGTGAACTTCCTCAGCTTGCTGACTGTCATAGATGAAAAGCTTACAGTTAACATCATATCAGTGGTGAAGGACTGAAAGTTTTCCCTTACCGACAAGACTTTTTATTGCTTCCATTTGACATAGCAATGAAAGCGGTAGCCAATGCAATTAGGCAAGAAAAAGAAACAAAATTAACCTGACTTGGAAAGGAAGAGGTAAAATAATCTCTTTCCAGATGCCACGATCTTACCTTACACTATAGATAAAAATGACCTCAAAATGGATGAAAGATCCAAAAAACTTAAGGGTTAAAACTTTTAATATTTTTGGGGCTGGGGAGATAGTTCCGTGGCACAAGTGCCTGCCTGGCAAGTGCAAGGTCATGAGTTCAAACCCCGGTCCCAGCGAAAAAAAAAAAAAGAACTTTCAATATTTTTAGAGGAAAACAGGGAGCTGAGCATGGCTGCACATAACTGTAATCCCAACTCAGGTAGGCTCAGGTAGGAAGATCATAAGTTCAAGGCCAGTCTGGGTGACTTAGTGACACCCTGACTCTGATAAAAATACAAACTGGGTTAGAGATATAGTTCAGTGAAAGGCCCTGGGTTCAAGCCTCAGCAACACACACACACACACACACACACACACACACACATATACACACATACACTAAGTTCACATGTTGAGTTAGCCTGCTTTCTGTCATAGTAACAAAATACCTGAGATGGTCGGTATTGATTTCAGAAGTAGTTTTGGCCTATGGTTACTTGGCTTTCTTGCTTTGAGCCTGAGGTGATGAAGTACATTGTGGTAGGAGTATGACAGAAATCTGTTCAACGTCCTACGTCATGTGGCCTTGGAAGCCACAGTGGAGAGGACACAGCTCTAAGGTTTGGGTGTCCTTAAGGGTGTGTCCCTTATGACCCGACCTCCTCCCACATGCCCCACCTCCTCCTCATTGTGACCTGGGCAGGTAATACTGACTTCAGCAAGTAGGCCCTTCAGCAAGTAGGACATTCAAGGTCAGGCTATAGAAAGGGCACATTTTATGATATGAGCGTCTTATCATAGCAAAAAGTAAAAAACAAAACAAAACAAAATGGCCTCAATTAGGAAACCCCGCAAGCTCCTCCATTCCAACCCATGTGCTGATTGTTCTAGGTCTCCCTTTTCCACCCTGGCCCTGTGCCCCTCCTCTAAATGCCTGTGGTACGCTGTGCCTCTCTGTTTGGGACTTTTCCCACCCGGACAGTCATCATTCGTTTACCAGTTGGCTCTGCGTCAGCTCTGACTCCCTCCTCCCCAGAATCCCTTTCAGCCAGAGGTGCACGGTGGTTCCAACCTCAGGTTCTGGAGAATGGGCTCACATCTCAGTTCTGTTCTGGCTGCTGGCAAGTTCCTGACCCGCTTTGGGGCCCAGGACCTTCATCTAGAAGACAGAGGCGACAGCACGTACCCCAGAGGGCCGTGGCAAGCAGCTTATGAGACAGAGTGGGCAAAGGCATTAGGAGGATGCCTGGCACACCCTGCACGCTCCTGGCATGTCAGTGATTACCACACGGGCCTGGCCCCGGCAGGGGCTGGACAGTGCATAAAGTGAAGGTTTGGCTCTCAACATGCTCCTTGCCAACCTGGCCTGTGCACGTCTGTGTGAGCGCACTCCGGTGCACCTGCATGTGTCTGTGTCTGTGCAGGGGGACTGAACAGGGCCCTCACACCTGTCCCCTGTCTCCTCCCTGGGTCCCTGCACAGCTGGAGTGAGGGAGATTGGATAAGCATCCCTCCGCCTTGTTCTGGGGCACCACTTCCAGAGGTAGCAAAAGCCTCACTGTTCTTCCTGGCTGTTGCTTGTCCCGGTAGCCGCCCCTGGATGTGACCAGGGTGGAGGATGGGCAAGGCTGGGATTTAGGGTTAGTGTTACTCCCCACCACCATCTCAATCAGGGCTCTTTCATCAGCCGGAAACAGGTGCGCCTGGCCGCCCCAACAAGTCCAGACGGGGGTTCCCTGCCCCTCCCCAGCTGTTCCCCTTGGCCCCCTTCCCCAGCTGACAGTCACTCACACCCATCCCCGGATGGAAGGGACAGGCCTGGACAAGCTGGGGACACACTCAGTTTCCCTGCTGCCCCTCCCTGGGGTGACACTGTCTCCTCCCCTCCTCCCTCCCCTTTCCTCTGAACTGCCCTGACCCAGCCCCAGAAGTCCCCAGGCCCTGGTTTATGGGGGCTGCAGGGGAATTGAAGGGGAGTCCAGGAGGCTGCCCTGGTGGGACTGGAGTCTGGGAAGAGGAGAACAGGGCTGAGCCCCAGAGCAAAGAGGGGGCAGGGTGCTGGCCTGGGGTTGCACAGTGGCTGAGCTGAGACTTGAACCTGGAGCATGGGGCACTTACTTCCCTTCTCCTTTTCAGTCTCATGGCTTCAGAGTCCTTATCTATCTGCCTGTGGAGGATCTGTGAGAGTCTCCAGATCTCCTGCTGTGACGCTGGGGACCTGGTGAGTCTTCTGTTCCTCCCAGCAGCACCAAGCTTTGCTGCTGGGGTAGCGGAGAGAAGGAGCCCTAGAGCCTGGCAGAGTCCTGACATGTCACTTCTGCTGGCATCAGACCATTCTAGGCAAAGAGTGTGCATGGACACAGAGGCGCCAACCAAGGCAGGACTGGGGGCAGAGAGTCAGGGTGCCTAAGGGGGTGGGTCTGGGAGGGCCACTGGACAAACTCTAGGGTCCTGGGGTGCAGCATGTCCTGAAGGTTCCCCCTGCTGTGCCCAGAAGAGGGAGGCCTAGCTGCATCAGTCTTGTGTCTGTGTCCGTGCGCTGTGGACTGTATGTGTCTCCCAAGTTCATAAGTGGACTAACACCATCACGTTAGGATTTGGACATGGGGCCTTGGGAGTTGATTATGATATAAGAGGGTGGTGTCCCCATCATGGAGTTAGTGCCCCCCCCTTTTAACTTTGCTTTTCTCCTGTTTCTTCCTTCCTTCACTTCCTCCTTTCCTTCTCCCCTCCTTTGTACTCTCTCCCTCTTTCTCTCTCTCACCCTACACACCCAGAAACCAGCAGAGAAATGAAGAGACCCCCTCTGCAGGAATCATTTTCCCTGCCCCCTTGTTCTGGTCTGTTGGGGAAGCCTGCCCATGATTTGTCTTGGTGGCCTTAGCTGACAGAGCCAGTGGCATCACCAGTCAGGGTTTTAGGGGTGGTGTAGGGAGACTGAGGAACCCCAAGTGTGCTCTGGACCCCCAGCTCTCTGGCAGCCCCTACCCTGCATGCATTGTGTGACTTCACACATCATAGGGACATCATTCAGAGCCTTGCCCTGGGTGTTGGCTGGGGGCTGCTGATAGGGTTACATGTGGACATGTGGGGGACCAGGGTATCAGCCCTGGGAAGCCCGTGAGGTCTGTGGCCCCTGCTCCATTTCTTCTCTCCTTTCTTTGTCCTGTCCTTGCTCCCTCTGTGCATCCTGTGTCCCATGAGCTAAGTGCCATTGGGCCTAAGGACTGATGTTCACCTACCTGGGGGTCATTCCGGGGCAACCAGTCCTGGGTGGGGGGCAGATTGGACAGAAACTTCATAGTGTGCAAATATGGGATTTCTAGGAGGTCCTTGCATGTGTCAAATCCCTCTTTCCACAGCCATCTAGCTGGGAGCTGCATGCTCAGGCTGTGGCATCCTCAGACCCACACCTGCACTCTAAAATCTGGCCCCAGCTGGGAAGATAGCTTGGCCATTTAAGTACTTGCTTGGTAAGCTCAAGGATCCAGATTCGATCCTCAGTATTGCATCCTGTGCCAGCCACCAAAACTGGGTGTAGTGGTACACGCCTGTAATTCCAGCACTGGGGAAGCTGAGACGGGAGGATCACTGTGAGTCTGAGCTATGTAGTGAGACCCTATACTAAATAAATACATAGATAAATAAAATTTAAAAAGAATAATAAAACCTGGTTCCCCCATACCTGCTGGCTCCCTGTAGGTGTGGTGTGGGGGGCACCAGACTCTGTGGGAGAACCTGGCACCAGTGGGCTGAGAGGGTCCTGAGAGGCCTGAAGGAACAGAGGCATCATGAGGCCTTGTGGGGAATAATGGCAGTTCAGGGAGGTCCTGGGTGCCGGGGGTGCCAGGTGGCAAACAGTGTCATAAGTGTCCAGTCTTTACCCCTGTGCCTCGCAGAGATGGCCAGACAAAAGAGGAGTCCTAGATCAACCTGAACTTCAGAGTCTGGGATTCCCTTCTGCATAGTCAGAATAAACAGGGATTTTTTTTTTTTTTTTTCTTAGTCTAAGTATGTTTCAAGTATTGCTTGGAGCATGGGTGTCTTGTGCTTTTATTTTCTAAACTTGGCTACCCTCCCCTGGCCACAGTGCCTTCGTCAGAGATGCCTTTCTCCCCCAGACTGCCTGGATGTGGGGAAAACTTGAGATCAGGCTGGCCAGCTGCTGGCCAGGCCCATGAGGAGGGACCTGGGCCTTGGGGACAGACAGCGGCTGCGGTGAGGTGAGCAGCGTAAGCCTGGGCAGGATGTGTGTTTAATGGGGGGGAGGTGAGCTGGGTGGTTGGCAGAGCCAGAGAGACAAGGGAAAATTTTTCCTGTGGGTTCCTGTCTGGTCCCCTCCCCAGACTCACTGGCACTATGGGCCTGAGTCATGGGGGGAAGGGGCTGGGACAGACCAAACTTTTCCACTTAGCCCCCTCTGGGTCACCTGGCTCACCTGACGGGCCCCACCCACCAGAGGGAAATTCCAGTCCTAAATCCTGCCTGGCCCTCTGCCTGCCCTCCACCCCAGTTCTGCGGTGCTGTGGGTTGGGGAGCTTCTTGAGGCCTAGGGGTCCCTTCTTAAACACAGGGGGCACTGGGGCAGGGCTGGTGTTGGGTAGGTCTGGGGACAGTTTGTGTGTGTGTGTGTGTGTGTGTGTGTGATTGTGAATGTGTACAAGATCTCAGATGACCTGTGCTGAAAGTTGAGGACAAAAACCTGTCCCTTTACGTCTTAGTTTCAAGCACCTTGGGGGAGGGGCTACCTGATGCTGAGGGAGGCTCTACTTTGGGGCTGGGAGAAGGGTCCAGCTCAGCCTCCCTGTGACCTTACACTCCTGGAATATAACACTCTGACTCCCCTCCCCCCACAACTGTTGACCGTTAGGACGCTGTGCAGGCCAGTGTAGTGGGCTAAACGGAATGTGCCCTTGGTCCGTCTCTGTGCACCCCCTCCCACTGCTGTTTAGGTCAGCCTCAGTTTCCCCATGTGACTTAATGCTGTTCCTAGCATTTCTGGGAGCCAATTGCACTGGGTGGGAGGGTGGGAGCCCTGTATTGATTCCTAGCCCACATTTTGCTATCAAGGCAAGCAGAGGGAGGTCCCTCTAGAAGTCACCTGCAAAGGGAGGGCAGGAGGGACACTGGTTGCAGGGCTCCCAGCCCATAGAGGTTCTTAGTGAGGTTCTGCCAGGACCTGGCTACTGAGTCCTGGGAGCCACGCGCCATTGGCTCACCCAATACCCCAGCTGGAGGAAGCCCCTCCCCCACCCAGGTGGAGATGAAAGCTTCCTTCCCTAAACCCTAAGTCCCAGCCCTGGTCCTCATTAGAGACCTAATCCTTCACTTTCCACTGCAGCTGCAGGGGCCTCTGCTCCCTGCTTTCTAAGCCCCTCCCCTACCCCAAATCTGCTGCTTGAAGGAATCTGTTGCAGTGGCCAGCTGGCCTCTGTGGGCCACAAGGACTCCTGAGTTGGTCTTCTGGGAAGTGTGGGGTTGGGCAGAGAAGACAGGAAAAGAGAGAGAGATGTGGAGGAGGGGGTGCAATGCTCTTAGAAGTGGGAGAGTCCCTGGCAAGAGCCTCTTCTCCCTTCCTCTTGCCCCCTCACTACCCTGGAGATTCCCCGCTAAGAGATGCCCAGGGGGCAGAGCCTCAATGTCCCCCACTGTGCGTGCGGTGAGGCCAGTCACTTCTCAGCCTCTGCACCTGAGGCCAGCACAGGGCAGTATCCAGCAGGGGGCCAGAAGAGGCTGAGGTCACGGGCTCCTGCACATGTGCACTTTTGATCATCTCCTGGTCCCTATGACCCGGTGCTGCTGCTTCTCCTTTTCCATTGGCTCAGGGTTCCTGGAGCAGTGTGGAGCAATCCTCCCTTCCCTTTCACCTCCATTCTGCCCTGCCCTACTTAGCCCAGCTTCTCTGGGCCCTTCTCTCTGCACTGCATGATTGGGACAGTCCAGCTTCTGTGCCCACCCTGTTCTCCTATCCCCCAGGCCTCTTGGGCTGTGGCTGTTGGGGTGGGGGTGGGGGTTCTGTTGGCAGCCCTGGGGAGGAAGGACAACCCTACTCCCATGTAACTCCCAGGCTGATGGCCTGAGGCCCAGGCCCTGGGGCCTCAAACATACTTGGAATTTGAGAATCAGGCCTGGTGTATCACTGAAAGATGGCTGAAAGAGACAGTGGTTAGCCTCGCAGGCCCTGGATGGAAACCGCTCTATTTCATCCAGTTCAAGATGCACAACTCAATTACGTGCTGCCAGGAAGAAAGCACATTGCTAATTACACTGTGACCCAATGCCTTCTTGTTATTGATTGCAAGGCATACCCTGATTTCAGAGATGTTAAAATGTGAAAAATGTGTGTCAGGGAACCAAAATAAAGTTGAAAACATCTCCAACAACATTTCTCTTGGATTCATTTTTTTTTTTTCTGCATTAAATGATGTTTACTTAGAAGAGTTTGGTTACTTAGAACAGTTCTCTTAAGTTCATGACATTAGACACAGAGTTCCCAGCCCAGGGCCTGGCATCCCGCGGATGTCATGACATACTGATGGTTGTTGCTGTTGCTACCATGGGCACATGGGTTTTGTATGTACAAGGGAGGCCTTCGTGCTTGCCCATCTGTTTGGTTCTAAGAGGTGGTTCTAAGGCTAAGGTCTTTGAGAATCTAGTGGTTAGCGGTTGGGGCTCCAGGAAAGCTACTGAGGCAGGATGGAGGAAGCACCATTCAGAGGATGAGATCTATGGCGTTGGAGGGATTGGAGTGGGGCTGAGCCCAAAGGCTATATTTGCCAGTCTCCTGGGAAAGTCCCTGACCCATCCATCCATCCATCCATCCATCCATCCATCCATCCATCCATCCACCTACCCCTTCACCCACCCACCCATCCATCCATCCATCCATCCATCCATCCATCCATTTATCCATCCATCCTTCCATCCATCCATCCATTCATCCACCTACCCCTTCACCCATCCATCCATCCATCCATCCATCCATCCATCCATCTATCCATCCATCCTTCTATTCATCCATCCACCCTTCCATCCTTCTGTCATCCATCCATCCAGTGGGTACCTGTGTCATACCAGTCACTGTGCTAAGTCCTCTCCTCCAGTATACCTCACTGGCCTTAGCCTGGTCCCTGCCTGTTGGGTTTGTCCACATTTAACCATTGGAATTGGGACTTCAAAGGAGGACTGGGCTGGATGTTCCACTGATTGCTTCTTTGTAGGGGTCAGGCTAAAGAGGTGGCAGCCTTCTCTCTATAGAAGCTGTCCCCTCACAGGGATCTCCACCTGTCCCTGCTTGTCCTGTGATAGGCAAAACCCTCTGTCTTCCCATTCCTTGCAAAGTGGCCTCCAGCCTCTGCTCTAGGACAGTTGCTACTGGGCATTCCCCAGGCTCCAGGTGGGCTCAGTTACAGTCCTACGTTCCACTTGGATCCTCCTGTGGCCTGAGCTTCTTGCTGGTCTCTGTGTTCCCTCTCAGGTGGCTGTCCCCAGCTGTGAAAGGATAGCTCATGTGGCCTGAGGTTGTGGCCACCCCAACCTTTGTCCCAAATGTCTCATCTCCCTGACCTGCCAGGGGGGAACCAGACACTATGACCCGTACCAGGGTGGCTTTGTCTTCTGTGCCCCAGTCCTGCATGTCCTCCCCTACCACCCTATGCTCCTTTTCCCCTCATTCTAGCCTCCTCCTGTGGGGACCCCACACCCATGAACGGTGCTGTGTGGTGAGCCCCGCACCCTGCCCTCCCTGCCCTCCTGCCCTCCTCGTGGTTGTTTGTGTTCAAGTGCACACCCGAGGGGCCCCGGCTCCTCTAGCACTCCAGGCTGAGCTGTTCTGTCCTCAGCTTTCCAAGAACAGGCTCCACGGAGCACGCATAGTTGTGAAACATCTGCAGGGCTCTCCAGGAGGTGAGGCCATCTGCAGCACAGTGAGCTCTGTAGCAGCCAAGGACCAGGCCGGGAACCCATGTGCTGGGAGCCAGGACTCCAGCCAGGAGTCCCTGAGCCCCCTCCCTGCATATAGTCTCTAGGAACTTGGGGGTAGGGAGCCAGAGCCCACAGAATCTGTGCCCCACATCCAGCAGTGTGAGACCTTGTGGGAAAGTCCTAACCTGGGGCCAGTATAGGTACACAGGTCATGTGTACCTCGGAGTTCTCAGGCCAAGTCCCACACTAGGGAAGAGAGTCTGGTATCCAGAACAGACCTGGGCCAGTGCCATTCTGGACAGTGATGTTACAGCTGGAATAGGGGCCTGGCTCTCTGGAGCCTTGTCCAGGGCTATCCCAGCCTAGCTGAACTAGGTAGTTCATGCCTTGGCCCTGGTCCTGTCGTGGCTCATCCTCCCAGGCCCCCAGAAGGGCCTCTGTCCCACGAGTCCTCCTGCAGGAAGCCTCCTCTTCCAGGTAGACCAGTTGTCCTGAGAGCCCTCCCAGGCCTTTTTCCCCTTCTAGCCTGTGCATCACTCTGCCCTCAACCTTGAGGCTGCCTGCTTTGACCCATCAGTGAGAGACCGCAGCCTCCTTCCCCTTGCACACCCTTCTTGGGAGCTCCTTGTGGGCAGTGCCAGCTCTCCCTTCACTCAGCGCTCCCTGGGGCTGCAAATCAAGGCTCCCTGCTGTGTGTGCAGCTGGCTGTGCGCATGTGTCTCTATTCCCTCCCTGTCCTGCCCGTGTTGTGGCTGAGGGAGATGAGCTATGAACAAGCGAGGGAGATGGTCCTCCCTGTACCCCTACTCCAGGCTGTGTGGAAGGAGCAGGTCCTGGGCTGGGGGTCAGAGTGTGGGGAGCGGCCACACGGAGACAGGGCTTGTGGCATTTGGGCCAGCAGAGGAGAGGGAGGGAATGTGAGGAATATCCTGACTCAGCAGTCGCCCCTCCACCCGAGATGGCCAGGGGAGGATTGACTGCTGAGAACATGCAGATGGCAGTCACTGCAACACCCCGGGGCTTGTTAGGGGGGGAACGCCTGGGGACTGCCTGGGTCAGAAGCACTGAGGTGTCCCCAAAGCTGTTGGAGAGGTGGAGAAGGGGACTGGGGTCAGGAGTCCTGGGTGCCCTTGGATACGGTCACACTGTGCATGCAAAGCAGTGCTATCCAGGCAGAGGGTCCCTCCTGGGGACATTTGGGCACAGTGTGAGGAGGGTAATGGGAACTGCTGGAGAGGGAGGAGCGCTCAGAGGGAGAGGAGGCCCTGGTGGGAGGGGCATGGCAGCCAGCCAGGGCTGGTCCTAGCTCTTCACCACCACCTGTCAAGGCAGGAGCTCTCATACTGTCTCCTAATTATCTGGCAGCCCCTCCACAGACTGGGCACACTCAGGCCTTCTGCCCAAGCTTCCTTCAGACTATGCTTATTTGTAAATCAGTTTTGCTAAGTCAGGTATCCCCAGTTAAACTCACATCCATCAGGCTGATGACATTTGTCCCTCTGCCTCCTGTGGGGTAGGTGCAGCTTACGTAAGGCTGACTCACTTCCACGCAGCCAAGTCAGGCTCTCTGAGCCTTGGGGAGCCCCAGGGAGTACTGGCTGCTGGGGGTGCATGTGATAGACACTTGGCTCTAGAGGAACCCTCGTCGGCAGGTGGGCACAGCCTGTGACACTCACCCCCTGTTGACATTGCTGCCATGTGGATACCTGCTTCATTTACCTCCCTCCATGTGAACCGATTCTGACGCAAGTTAAAAGGGGTTTACCTAAGGCCAGCCGGATGGAGGGCTTGCATGCTAGGGGACTGCACGGGGTGGGGAGGGTGGCTATGCATATTTGTGCTGATATTAGCTCATCTCAACTATTTTGAACCAGGGAATCCTATTTTAACACTGAAAAACTTTAGTGAGGTCCAAAGACAGCAGTTGTGTGACAGGTACCTGTCATTTGAGAAAAATCTGTTAAGGCAACAAGCTTTGGTGAAGTGAGGGAAAACTGGAAATGAAATCACACATGGGATTCACAGAGCTTTGAGAGAACAACAGCAAATCCATGCAGGAATATCTTTCCCTCTGCTGTGAGAACAAGGGTGTTCACCACAGTGCTGTAAAATAAGGGGAAAGAACTAACGTTCACTGGGGGAATTGTCCCTTATCTGGGTATGAGGTTTAATATGAGGCACGGCACAATATAAACTCATGTGTGTGTGTGTGTGTGTGCGTGTGTGTGTATGTATGTGTGTGTGCGTGTGTGTGTGTATGTATGTGTGTGTGTGTATGTGTGTGTGTGTATGTATGTGTGTGTGTATGTATGTGTGTGTGTGTGCGTGTGTGTGTGTGTGTGTGTGTGTACAGTGGGAATAAGACATGTAGAACACAGTATTTTGTATATTCAATGATTTTTAAGGAAGCGGTGTTGGGGAGGAGCAGTGTTAAAAAGCTGAAATCCATTCAGGCCACGCTGGAAGTCAGTTGTGAGGGTGATCCTTGGGTCTGCCCTTGAGCCTGGTGGGTGGGAGAGGGGTTGAGGTGGGCAGGGGACATATCACACAGACTCCTGAGCAGAGCTTCCCTATCCTCAGAGGACAGGCCATCGAGGTGGTGGGAGGCTTTCCCTTGGACCCCCTGGGAAATCCTCTGGGCTGGGGCTTCTGCCTCATGTCCTTTTCAGTTTCTCTCCATTTTGTTTAACAGCTCAGTGGATGTGGAACAGCTATGGAGCGTTCTTTACTCTGTAGTTTCCGGGATCCTATCTCCCAAACCCCAAATTTGGGCCTGAAGTCTAATGAGTCCCAGAAGAGCTGTGTGGATTGTGAGGCCAGATCTATAAAATCAGGACCATCCAGAAGCCCAGAGGCCCATGGTAGCAGGAGGAGGGGAGCGGCTGGTTGGGGGGCCCCATTCCCACTCCCTTGCTCTGGATTCCTTCCTGGGGGAGCGGGGAGCGGCCAGCCCACGGCGTCCTGGAGTCTCTACTGAGCCCTCCTTGGGGTGCTCCTCCCAGAGCAACGTGCTGAGAAAGCACATGCGAGCCACAGGGCAGGAGTGGGGCCAGGGGTCAGGGTGCCTTTTAATTTCTCCTAGTGATAACAGCTGTCGAACTCAAGCAATTAAGGAGGAAGACTCCCCCAGGATGCCAGAGGTCCAGTCCCTCAGCTGAACACAGCTTCCTCCCTTGCCCTTCTCCCACCCCCTCCCCCATTCCTGGCTCCCCCTCCTGGAGCTCAGGAAGCTGTGAGCTGCAGTTCTCAGGGGAAAAGGACCCAAGGAGGCCCCCTCCCCTTGCCTTTAGTAGGGAGCGAGGACTTACAGAGCACGAAGGGCTACGAGATGGGGCAGTTGCCATCCACTTGGGCACTTTGGAAAAGAGGTCCACTCCCCCTGGGATTGCTATCAAAGATAGTGGCATAAAAGGTGACCAAGGGTATTGTGCCTTTCCCTGTGCCTCTAGACCTGGTGACTTTCCACCCTACCTGTTCCTCGAGGGTGTGAAGGGTTTCAGTGGTAGCTTTTCTTTGACTCTGTTGTCATCTCCAGGGTACGCAATATCTTTCCCGATTCTTCTCCACCATCTCGTAGGGGTTCCTTCCAGCAGCCTCCTCCAGATCCTGCCCAGGGCTTGGGTCCTTATTCCACCCCAGCTGCGGGGAACACATGTGTTCAGTGCTCTTCTTTTATTACCATCAGTCCCACCTCATGGATGGAGCGTGGTTTGGGATGGAGGAGCAGAGCTCTACCCTCCTGTCCAGACATCACACTCTGCCCACAAGTAGTTGAAATATTGCCACTAATACTTGTGTTCCTTAAGGCTGTCTCCTTATTAAATGGCAAACATCTCTGGCAAGGAACCCCTTCAGCCTGAACAAAAAGCTCGACAGCTGACACTGATAAAGGAGGGTGGGAAGCTCACTGGCCAGGATTCCCAGGGGTGGGGAGCAGTGGGGGGCAGAGGTTTATAGAGAAGAGTAGGTGCTCTTCTTAGCTTTCTCCTGTTTCTGTTTAAGATTCCAGAGCCCAGGAGACTGACAACAAGGCTGGTCTTCTATGACCTAAAAGGAAAAGAAAAGACACTATATTTGCAGGTTCGTGACCACCGCCATCCATCGCATCATATGGATGTAGAATGCGAAGACCGCCACAAAGGTGCCCTGCGAAGGCTTCTGTGGTAGGCTCCCAGCTCTCCTGTGGAAGCTGTAGGGAAGGGCTTGTGCCAAGTGCTGTTTCTATGAGATTAGGGAGGTGGTGGTCACCAGAGGGTATGTGAAGCAGAGAGAGAGTCTGAGGGACCCTGTTGGAGGCCATGCCACAGTGTGGGTTGCAGCTGGAGGGCCCTGAGGCCAATCACAGTGGGGTTGTAGAAACCAGGACCTCTGAGGAGGAATTTTGGAAAATGTATTTTCTGGATTCACTGCAAAGGATGGAAAGGGAGAGGAACTGAGAATCTGAACTCTGAGGTTTGGAGCTCGGGCACCTGAGAGGAGTCTGATGGTGCTGTGCTTGGAGGCATGGTGAGTTCCACGGTCACATGTTGAGTCAGAGAAGCCATCCCCAGGACTAGGACAGAAGGCGACATGGGCACATCCAGAATTCAGCTCTTCCTGAAGAACTGATAGGAATGTCAGCAGTCCTGGTCAGTGGAAGAGGCCCCACAATTTCCTCAAGTACTTTGCCTTTGAGCAAAACTTTCCGCTCAATGTGCAGGGTGTTTCCTGGGTGGGCTCAAGGTACCTAACTTGGTTTAGTGTGGAACGTATAGAGGTTGTTGTGTTTACAGTCTTGAGGTGCTTGCTATCAAACTGAGGGGATGTTCAAGTGAATTCATTTTTAAAAGGTTATGCTAGGAGGCAGGTCCAGTGCAGCTGCCTGAGTGGCCAGAGGGAGCGTCGCCGCTGTGCCATGGCCAAGAGCGACTGGGACACTATGACTGTGCTACATAAGAAGGGTTCCATGGCCACACAGGCCAAGTCCAAGCAGGTCATCTTAGCAGCTCAGAGATGAGGTGAAGATGTGGAGACCCCTAAGAAAATGAGCTGCTGGGCAGAACGAGCAGCACTGGATCACCAAGAACATAGCCAAGCTGAACCGGGAGGAGGAGGAGCTGCACCATGGCTGGGTGACCCTGGAGGTGGGCAAGGTGATCCAGCGGGACCGTCAGAGTAAGGGGCTGACATGGGAGGACCTGGCCATGAAAATCAATGAGAAGCCACAAATCATTGCAGACTATGAGAGTGGACGGGCCATTCCAAAAAACCAGATTCTGGGCAAAATTGAGAAAGCCATCGGCCTTAAGCTCGGGGGCAAGGATGTGGGCAAGCCCATCGGTAGGGCCTGTGAGAAAAACGAGCAGATAGCCTGGAAATAGTGCATTCCAGCTGCATAGTCCTACAGGGGTCCCTGGGGCCAGCACTGACTACCACGTGGCTACCACATGTCCCTGTGGAACATGGGTCAGGCCAGCAACCGACCCAGCCTGCTGTCAAACAAAGAAATCTTGTGAAGCTGAAAAAAAAAAAAAAAAACTTATACCTGCTGGTTGTGGTGGTTCATGCCTATAATCCCAGCAGTCAGGGGGCTGAGGCAGAAGGATCATTGCAAGTTTGAGACCAGCCTGTGCTACACAGTGAGCTCAAGGCCAGCCTGAACCGCATCTATGGTCTCCCATCATACCAAGCTGGTTTTATCGCTGCATAACTTGGCTCTAAGCTCAGCACCTCCCAATAATACTTATTGATTAGTGTGCTGTTCTGGAGGCCAGAAGTCTGGCTCTGCTGCTCAGGTTATCACAAGACTGAAAGCAAGCAGCCAGCTGGCCCTAGGTCTTGTCTGGAAGTTACAGGGGGAGAATCCTACGGTGGGGCTCGTTCTCTTTATAGGTGGACTTTGGTTCTTTGCAATTGTAGGGTCTAAAACCTACTCCTTGCACGCTGTCAGCTGCTAAAGGCTCCTCGAGCTCATTTCGCATAGCCCCCTCCTCGGTAGAGGTCAGCAAGGGCAGCACACACCTTGTCCTGCTCCCCATCTCTGACTTCCTCTTCTTCAACTAGCAAAGAAAACTACTTTAAAGGGTGCATGTGATTAGCTCAGGGCTGTTGGACCACTTTTCATTTTTATTGTTTTGACATATAACATAAGCTAAGTCTAGGGTTGAAACTTTCATGGTTCTGGTCCTGGGATTACACAAGGATGAGGGTGTTCCCTGGGGGGTGAGAATCTTGGGGGAAGCCTCTTAGAAGTCTCCCTCTTGCACTTAGAATGGAACAGGAAGTTGGTAGCAGCCTGTAGGATGTGACATGCTTGGCCTCTTGCCATATTTTAATTTTTTCCCCCAAAGACAAGCATGTGCTGGCACCAGACTTTGCCCTGCTACTGCCTTGGCCTGGAATGCTCTTTCCCAAGTCATTTCCATGGCAATCATCCTTTGTTGTCCCCACCTAAAATAGAAATAATCCCTTCCCGACCTGCTCAGCCCTGATTCTCTCCTCTTGCTTTATTTTTCTGCATTGCGTTTATCATCACCAAACCTAGTTATCTGTCTCTTGTTTGTTGTCCACGTCTTCTTGTTACAACATAAGCTCAGTGGTTGCCTGAACTTCGTCTTCCTCAGTGTTTGATCTTGGGAGTCTGCAAAGTGCTGAGAGGGTGGCTGGTAGCTCCTAGAATGCCTGCATATGTTTTTAGCCCGACTGAGAAAATTTACTTTTACAGCACAAATTAGAAGAAAAATTATGTCTATGTTGTTTTTGCTCTATAGCCTACAAATTTTCATGAATTATAAAGTGTTGGGCTGAAGCAAGTTAAACAAGGAGGACAATGATAAAACTAGAGAGAAGTGAGTGCATTTAAAAACAGAAAAATGTGGAAGGAAATCATTGAACCCGGAAGCTGTGTTTTCAAGAAAAATCAATAAAATTGATAACCTTCAGCCAGATTGATCAGAGAAAAAAGAGAGAAGACATGAAAATATTATATCAAGAATAAAAGAGGTGAACCTGTCCTGGTGACACATGTCTATAATCCCAGCAATTAGGAGCTGAGGCAGGAAGGTCATTGTATGTTTGAGACCAGCCTGGGCTACAAAGTAAGCTCAAGACCAGCCGGAGCTGCATAGCAAAACCCTGTCTCAAAAAGACAGAAACAAAACAAACAACAACAACAACAATAACAACAACAACAACAGCAGCAACAACAAAACCCTCCAAAACCCAAAGAAAAACAAAAAAGAAAAAGACATCTTGACTACAAATTACTATAGACATTCAGAAAATAAAAAGAAAATATTATGAACAATTTTCTTACTATAAAGTATATAATTTAGATGAGATATATTACTTCCTTGAAATACACAAACTTTAGACAGTTATTCAAGAAGAAAGACAGAACCTGAATGGACCTACAGTGATTCTTTAAGAAGACTGAATTTGTAGTTAAAAATTTTCCAACAAAGAAACCTCCAGGCCCAGATGGCTTTATAGATGAGTATTATCAAACATTAAAGAAGGATAGGGGAATGGGGAGATAGCTCCTTGGCACAAGTGCCTGACTTGTAAGCGCAAGGTTGTGAGTTCGAACCCTGGTCCCGCAAAAAACAAAACAAAACAAACAAACAAAATTAAAGAGGGAATAAAACAAATTCCATGGAAAATGGTCTAGCAAATCAGAGGAATACTTTCCTGTTCATTAGACAAGGCCAGCATTACCCTTATACCAAAACCAGACAAAGATACTACAAGAATAGAAAACTGCAGATCAATACACTTCATGAGCCTAACTGCGATTTTCTTTTTTTTAAGTTTATTTTATTTCATTTTTTAAACCTCATTTATTTATTTGTGTTCTGGCCATCTCAGCCTGCCCTGGGGGTGGGGCTGTTGCAGCATGTGGTCCCCGCAGCATGCCGGGATTGAACCGCAGTCCCTGCAGTTGCCTAAGCAGGCGCTTTAGACCCCTGAGCCGTCCTGCTGGCCCCCTAACTGCAATTTTCTAACAAAATTAATACGCACCTGATATAATTCCTCTCTACCTTTCTCTTTCTGAGCATTCATATGTGTGCATCTGTGCATATGTATGTATACAAATACATATTAGTGCATTTATATGGATATATAGGTACTCGAATATATTGTGACCAAGTGGGGTTCATCCTGGGAATGCAAAGTTAGTGTAGCAATTCAAAAATCAATCATTGTAGTCTAACATTTTAACAAATTAAAAAGAAAATACATAATCTGTATATTGTGTGATTTGGTATTTATTTATTTATTTATTTATTTATTTATTTATTTATGCAGGGTCTCACTATGCAGCTCTGACTCATAGTGATCCTCCTGTTTCTTGCCTCCCAAGTGCTGGGATTACAGGTGCGTGCCACTATGCCCCGACTCCATTGCTGGCTCAGTAAGCCCAAGAGAGGGGCCAGCATGGCAGGCAAGACCAGGAATACTGGCCCCTGTGCTTCCCTAAGCAAGCACTTAGTCTGCTGAGCTATACCGTTGGCCCTTGATTTGGTATTTAGTTCCAACTACTCAGGCGGCTGAAGCAGGAGAAATTCTTGACCCAGAAGTTTAAAGCCAGCCTGGGCAACAAAACAAGATCTTGCCTGCAAAATGAATAAATAAGAAAAAAGAAAGAAAAGAAAGAAAAAAGAAAGGAAGAAATGAATGCAATTTTCTCAACAGAAGTAGAAAAAGTATTTGACAAAATAAAATCCAATATCCATTCTGATTTTAAAAATGCCAGCCAACTAGAAATGGAAAGAAATTTCTACAACCTAGTAAGTAGCTTCTACAAAAAAAAAATCCATAATGATGAAGATGTAGTGTTTTCCTGCTAAGATTAAGAGTAAGACAAAGTGGTCCGCTTAAGTTTTAAGTCTCTTGCATCTCCTCAACATTGTATCAAGTGTTTTAACCAGTGCAATAAGGCAAGAAAAATAAATACAAGGTGTTCAAATGGGACAGAAAGAGCTAAGATTATCAGTTTTTGCAGCTTCATAGTGATTAGGAAGTCTGTTGGAATCTACAGAGAAGTTACTAGAAACTAATACATGAATTAAAAAGGTTGTAAGAAATAAGATTGATACAGAAATCAATTGTTTTTCCATATATCAGCAATGAACTACTAGAAATTAAAATTTTAAAATAATACTGAAAATATTAGTCATTGCTTTGGGCTGTCGGGGACTCTTCAGTTCTAGGAATTCTTAGATAATGTCATTTTATTGCAGTCATTCCTCCTCTTCCTGACTTTTGTTATTTTTCTTCTACCCTCTGGACTTCCTTTACCTTCCAGTTTCTGAAGTTTTTATTTCTGCTATTGCATTTGACATTTCAAGGTTTTTCTCTTGTTATCTGGCATCTGAAAAATAGTGTTCTATTTTTGCTTCATTTTTGCCATATTTTCCCTTATCGTGCTCGAGATAGGATAAGGTGTTATTTTTACCCTTGCTTCTTGCTCTGTGGACTCTGCTGTCTTTGGGTCCCTCTTTGGTTCTGCTCTGGTCTCTGTCTTTGTGTGAGGAGCTTTCCTCAGGTGTTTCATAATCCTCCACTGTTTGCTTGTTTTTCAGTGCTGAGATCCACAAAGCCAGCTGGAAGCTGTATGTATTCCCTGTAATCTGTGAGCTAGGTCGCTAGGCTGACCATTTGGAGGCCTAGCTTTGGGTTTTTGCTTTCAGGGTGGTGAGATTCCCCAGTTCCTCAACCCCAGGTTCCTACTGGCCGGGCAAAGGCCAATGTTCCCAGCCTCCAGCGGGGCAGAGGGATGGGTCTCTTAGACCCACAGGTGAACATTTTCAGTAAGATCTGCTGGCCAGAGACCCTCTGATTCCCCTCAGCAGCAATGAGCTCTTAGTTGTTTCCTAAGAGCTGGGGTAGAGGGTAGCACAGGCTCTGACTGCTTTTATTGAAGGCTTTGCATCAAGACTCCATTTGTTCCATTTTCTTTCCCCTCCTGCTGCAGAGGTGTCCAGAGTTGCTGGTTCCCTTTGTGGGATTCTGGGCTATAGCTTAGGTGGCTCCTCCTGCTCTATTGCCACCTTGTGTTCCTGTCACTCTTTTGCTTACTTCTTTCCCCTCCTCCTTTCTTTCTTTCTTTTCCTTTTTAGGGGCAGGATCTCACTATGTAGTTCAGCCTGGCTTCGAACTCACAGCCTTGGCCTCCTGAATGCTGGGATTCCAGACGAGTGCCACTATGCCCAGCTTCACTTGCTTTCTAGTCTCTAAACATCTGTTACCAGCACTTCCCATCCCGTTCTTCTTACTGCCCTTGTGATGACACCTTCAAAACCAAAACTAAAATAAAAGATGAATCTAGAAACACTCTAACTTTGATTTAGTGGAGTTTCAGAAAGAAACAGAAGTAGGTGCAGGTGTTCAGATAGACAGGGTTAGCTTTTACCATTAACAGTGGGACACAATCATATGAAAAACTAGCCCAGACTTGCATCAGTCTGGCTGTGATATTTCCTGTGCCCAGCATGGAGCCTGGAGGTAAGTAAGCAGTCAGAGATATTTGCCACATGTACAGATCAGCAAAGGTAACTGAATGGCTTTCAGAACCTTCTTCACATTAAAGAGCAGTCCTCACTGGCGTGAGAATGTCATTCTTTGGAATCAAACAGTACATGGAAATAACCACAGTTGACTGATGCCAAGAGGTGTGACCCAGGAGAGCATGAACTAAGTAGATGATAATAGCATTTTCTTTTTTGGGTCTTAAACAAGGTTTGGCATCAAATTATGAGATTGATTTCCTTGTTTGGTGTACACTGTGGTCTGAGGTCAAGGCGCAAACACAAGCAAAGTTCAAAACAGTTCAACAAGTTTGATTCTCTTGGCTTCAGTCCACAGGACCTGCTTTGGGGATGGGGCAGACTGCAGGTGATTTGGGGCCAGCTGTTTCGTGGGGAGTGTCACCTGACATCAGCATGGCTTTTGGATTCGGGAAGTGGGTGGCACCTACATGTACGGAACTAGACAGCAGCATCTAAGAATGCTTCTCTTTTATTCTTGGTTATTGGGTTTTTATTTTTTTGTTTTTGCCTCATTTAGAAATTGAACTTTATCAGTGGTGTGTTTGGCAAAGAAACAGTACCGTATCTATGGGGGCTCCATAGGGTAAGGGCCTCAGACATCTGCAGTCTTGGACTGCATCCTGTGTATATAAAGAGGGGCAATTGTAATGTTGCTAACCCTCCACTGTTGTCTCTTTAGTTATCAGAAATATGCTAACTTGATCAACACAGGGAGGGAAACTATCTTCTGGATAGTTTCAAAAAGCCAGGATGGACAGAAACATTGCAGGAACTGTTGTCAGTGATTTTTATGACTCATTCTTGAATGTGCATTTTTTCACATGTTATAAATCCTAGTGTATAAGGCAAGTCCTCTGGGGTGCCTCTTTCTGGGGTGGCCAAGGCTCTGGCCTGCCGCTGAGCAATGAGTGATGGGATTCCTGCCCAGGGCAGATTCTGATTTGAAACCTTCAAAGCTCTTAGAGGAAGCTCTGATATCTACTGCATTGTTTTCTTTTCTCGTCCTCTATCCTCCCTCCCCTTCCTCCTCCTTCCTTTTAGGTGGCACTGGGAACAGAATTCAGGCCTTCGTTCTAGGCAAGTAGTCTCACTGAGCTACATCCCCAGCTCTTTTTATTTTTTATCTTGAGACAGGGTCTCACTAAATCGCCTAGGCTGGCCTCCAGCTTCTAATCCTCCTGCCTCAGCCTCTGGAGTAGCTCAGATTACAGGCATGTGTCACCCTGCCCAGTTTATTAGTTTTTTCTTTGAGTGCAGAAAGGAAATTCTGGTTTGTTAATGGTTCATTCTTTTATTCAAACCACAATGGTTAAGTGCAGGCTTTGGAGCCAGGTAGGCTTGCGTGTGTGACCCTGGGCATGTGTGGGGCATGTTACTGGGCATGTTATTTGTTACTTAAACTTTCCTAGCCTTGGGTTTACCCCATAATCTGCATCTAGGACTCGGGCTGTGACACAAGGCATAGATAGTGATGTGGCAAAGGCAAGCATTACCATGATTATGGTGATCACCCAGAAAAAGTCCACAGGTTGGGATATAGCTCAGTGGCAGGGTGATGCCTAGATTTGATCTCTAGCAACTAAAAGGCAAACACAGCACCCTAACTCTACCTCATAAAGAGTCTACACATGGCTGTCTACACCTATAGGCCTGCGTCTGTCTTTAGGTTGGGGACAGGAGAGAGGATGTGGAAAAACACAGTGAATAGCTGTCTCGCGCACGCAGACACTCAAACACACGCACCTTCCCAAGTTAGATGCTTCAGGTGGCAGACTGAGGCTGGCACAGGGCACACAGGCTTCATGCTTTAAGAGCTGGTGGGCACAGAGGCCAGGATGAAGGAAGGGACAGTGTGCATGTGAGCCATGACAGACCCTTCAGGCTGGGGCTGGACAGATGTGCGGTGGGGCAGGGGAGATAAGGCTGTGACACAGCCACAATAGTGTCCCTCAGGTTGGGAAGGGCAACCAGCATCCATTTGGGCCCTGCTGTGTGCAGGCCCAATGCTCCTGCCACACTCTTTCCATATGTCACCTCATACACCCTCAGGACAACCCTGAAGTGCATGGATGGTTCTTCACAGTATCTCAAAGAAACTGTGGCTTAGAGAGGTTGAGTAACCTTTGTGCAGATACCTGCTGGCAACAGGGAGGGGTGCAGTTGGGATGCACAGTGTGGATGCGCAGTGCCACAGGCAGGTGCGTAGGTGCACACAGGGGAGCAGGCTTGGCAATGGTCCCCTCTTCCCACCCTTGGCTCTCACCCTCTAGTTCAGTCAGGTGCTGTTCTTTCCATTTAGAGGTCCGGTGTGAAAAAGTGGCCTCAGATATTCCTGTAGCTTTAGTCCCTAGAGGTGGGACTGGTGGGGGTGGGGGTGGGTCCAATCTCAGCTACATGGCCGGGCCCTAGAGCTGCAGGCCCCTGTTACCATGTCCTATTCCTGTAGCTGCCTTCCTTGCTTGGGCCATGGATTTTATTTTTTGAGGCAGGATCTCACTACGTAGCTCAGGCTGGTCTTATACTCACTATGTAGCCCAGGCTAGTCTCTAATTCGTGGTAAGTCTCCTGTTTAAGCCTCCTAAGTGCTGAGGTTATAGACTTGTGCCACCAGGCCTGGTGACCCCAGCTGTTTTTGCTGTGGTTTAAATATTTTAAAAAATAAAGTCAACACATAATAGTGCATATTCATGTTTATAGCAGCACAAATCTTGGAAGTGGTCTATAAAATGGATAAAAAAAAATGTATTCACACGCAGCAGAGTACTGCTCTGCTACAAAGAAAGGTAAATTTCAGTCATTCACAGGAAAATGGATGCACCTTGAGGCCCTAATGTGTGTGTGCATGCGCGCGGGTCTGTGTGTGTTTTAAAATGTATTTAGGGGGTCAGGGAGATAGCTCAGGGGCACAATTGCCTGCCTTGCTAGTGCAAGGTCCTGAGTTCGGTTCCTGGTTCTGGAAAAAAATAAATACAAATAAAAAATAAATAAAAAAAAATGTATTTAGTACAGGATCTACAGTGTCTCACTATGTAGATTGGACTCGTAGTGATCCTCCTGTTTTCAGCCTCCAAAGCACTGGGATTACAGGTGCATGCAGCCACGCCCAGTCTCAATCGCAGCCTTGGTGTGCCTAGGAGGCGGGCCTACACTGCACCTAAACAGGCACTTGAGTCCACTGAGCTACCTAAGGCCATAATGTTGAGTGAAATAAATCAGGCACACAAGCTGTAATATAGCATGGTTTCTCTTATATGAGAAATTCAAAAATATAAAAAAGAGTGAAGTTAAAGCTAGGTAATAGAAAGTGGGGAGCTAGGCTTTTCTTGTATGGGAAGGAGATGGAGGGAAGGAGGGAGGAAAGAGGAAGGGGTTAAAGAAAGGCTGAAGATGTGTCATTTGCATGTGCCAGCTCCACACCACGAGGGATGTGATCATTGTGTGCTGCAAGCGTGCACTAATAAAAATAAAAATTAAACACATTTTGAGCCTGGGCATGGTGGTGGATGCCTGTCATCCCAGCTCTTGGGAGACTGTAAACACGTGGATCACTACGAGTTTGATCTAGTAGTGAGACCCTGAACACCCTGTAGACCCTTCCCTAAAATACAACAAAACAAAACAAATTTTAATCAAAGCAGAATGACTGCACTTATTTAGTGGGTACACACAGTGTGATATTTCACTACAAGTGCATGGGGTGTCATAAGCACATCTTGGCAGCTGTGGCACCCCCCCCCCCAACATTGGTCTTTTCTTTGGTTTGAGAATTAGATATATTGAAATATTGAATTACATATGGCCAATAATAATCCCTCCCCCTGTGCTGCAGAACATGGAAGTGGGTCCTCTTACCTGACAGCCCGCCCTAGCTCTGCCCCTGTTCATGTTGGGGGTGCTTGGCAGATTGCTGAGTGAACCCCCAGCCTTTTTCTCCCCTAGGGCCAGGCAGAAGTTCCTGGGGCCCAAGCCACCACTGTCTTTTCTGTCCCCAGATGAACTGCAGGGCAGAACTCAGTCTCAGGGTCCCCTGCCTCTTCTATGGGGCCTCTGCTGTGACCCTGGCACACTCCCCATTCTTCCCTGTTCCTGAGAGATGGCAGGACAACCTCCAGCATGGAGTGTCCCTAGGGACTAGGACTGCTCATAGTGCTTCCTGGGACATCCCTAGGGGCCAAGCCCAGCACTGCTCTCCTGCACCCTCTAGAGGCCTGGGGTGGCACTGGGTGCAGAGCACCCAGGAGGGGTCCTGGTGGGGGTGTCCAGAGACTCTCCAGGTATCCTTGGTCAGGCAATGACTTGACAGCCACTACTGCTAGAAGGCACACAGGGTGTCCCAACCGCTCAAGTGTGGGAGGTCCCAGGTGCTACCTGTTAGAATGCTGAACACCCCAACGACACAAGCAGCACTCCCTTCTTCCCATCTCCCCTTCCCCTGAGGAGTGAGGAGGAGGTAGGTAGGACAGAGCTCTGATCTTCAAGCAATGAATCCCCTGGAGCTTTAGGGCAAGAGAGAGAAAAAGACTGAGGAGGGATGGCTGAGTGCGAGGAGACCACGTGGGGTGGGTGTGGCCAGAACCTGGAAGGTAGTGAGAAGAATCTTCAGCCCCGGGGCTAGGGGGATAGAGGAAAAAGAAGTGGTATGGTGCTATGGACAGCCTGGTGAGTACTGGAGAGTGTGCGGAGCTTATGGAGTCACTTAAACCTTTCTGGACTACAGGCTGAGTCTTGGAATCTAGATGCCTGGGAGTTGGTGAGGTAGTCTCAGCCTCCTTATAATGCATATGCATGAACACATTTGCTTAACACCGCGTCTGATCTCCCTTCCCCCAAGGTCACTGGCCTCCCGCTCAGATTGCCCCTACTTAACTGAAGGAGGGCATGTGATCCCGTTCTCAGGCTCATCCTTCTCATTTGAGGGCAGCAAATGGGAAGGGGGACCAGAGTGAACGAGTGAACGCAGGCTTCCTTCCCACTGCCACCCCGACACTCCCTTCCTCCATGCCCTCACTCAGAGGCAAGGCCACCTACCTGCCTGCTCCCTTTCCTGAAGGAATATGTGGGGAGGGACACCTTATCTCCCCTTCTCTTAATCTCCTCTTCCTTTCCTGATTCCCTGGCATTTCAGCCAGTCCAGGAATGGGCCTGGAAGTGTCTAGGTAAACATCCTGCTGCTATCTCCCCGCAAATCCCCCAGAGAAATGAGTGCGGTAGGTCTGCTCTTATCTAACTTAAACCTTTCTTGCTGCAGGACCTACGGTTCTGTTTGGTGGCCATTGGTATACTCAAGCTGTTGGTCACACAATGGACAGAAGAGGTTGTTTTTCACTGCCCACCCACATCTGAGGAATCTTTACGACATCTTTAAAGGTGGTCCAGGGCTGTGACTCCTGATCCTCCCATGTGCTGTAGCTGGCCAGTCCCCAGATGCCATATCCCCAGTGTCATCCTTCCTCAGCTGCTTTTTCCCTCTGCCCTCCAGCCAGTGCCTGAGGTTGCAGCCCTTGGTCTAGGTAGGAGATTACTGTGGCCAGAGAGGGGCTGTGCCTGCTTCCCGTTCCACATGAAACCACTACAGAATACAGGCCTCCATCCTGGGCTTTAGAGGCAGCCCATGTTCATTGGAGGGGCTTTGCAGGTGATGGAGGGGGTGATCATGCTGTGATCCAGGTCCCCCTGCCTAGGGCATCGGGTTTCTGGGATGCTATCCTCTCTGGGCTCAGTTGAGGGTTTGTGCATGTGTGTACATAGCTGTGGCCTGTAATTCCCATAGGCTTGAGCCCGGAGACTTGAGATGTGTGGGCCTCCGTACAGTGTAGATACAGAGGGGTTTGTGCCTGGCTCACTGCATGCCGCCAGCTCTAGTGTCCTGTACTGTTTGTGTGCTATGTGAGTGTGAGGTATTTTGCCACTAACCTCAGCAGGTGATGGCTGTGCCCACAGAGATTCTGGAAGCCCTGCCTATCTCTTCTCTTTATGTTCCATTGCTTCAGTTACCTCTGGGCCAGGGAAGGGGTTTCCAGGCTCCTTTAGCAGCAGAGCCTTTTCTTAAAATGACATTCAAGGGAAACTCCACTAAGGAAGCCGATAAAGCCTGGGCCTCTCACGCCCATCCCCATCTTCCAGGACCCTGCAGCTCCTGGGAACTGGTCTGTAGTTCTCCCGAACACAGATATCCTTTGACTAATTGCTTCATGATTATCTCTAGACTGTCAGACCAAGAAGGTTCTGGAAGCTGAAGGGAGATCCTCCCACTTCCCACACCCCATCTTACACGTCAGGATTGGGAAGGCAGGCGGGATGGCGTGGTGACCTTTAACTGGCTTTGATTCTGTGAACTGTCCTGGGTGGCCCAGGTCACAAGTCAAGCTTCCAGCTCTAGAGGCTCCAGGGGGAAGGGGCCATCTTGCGGTCAGGGGCAACCTTGGTCCTAGCTTCTTGTTTTCCTGGCTTCCCTGAAGGAACCCATATTGCAGCCAACTCAATGACAACCTGGTGACAGAATTACACCAAAGAGAGACTAACGCGGGAACCAAGCCAATATGTCCCCATCCCTAGTCATCTTTGGCATGCATTGTAAGATTTTTGTCTTTCTTCTTTTACTGTGGAGGGGTGGGTCAACCCTTTCCTCTGCCCTTTCTGTTTGCTTTAGTGGATGATAAAGGGCTTGGGTTCTCAAAGAGTTAGCTCTCTGGCCGGGGTAGAGACAGGAGAAGGGGTAGGAAGCAGCAGTGTGTGTGTGTTGCCTTCTCTAGTCCAGGAGGTTGATTTGAACTCTTATCTTCATCTAGCTCCTGCCAGTTAGGTATCATGACCCCATTTTACAAATGGGGCTCTGATGGATACAGTGGCTCATCCAAAGTCTTATAAGTGGAGACAGTGCACCAGGGCTTGAGTCCAGCTCATGCCCACATGGCATTTTCTAATACTTAGTATGGGGCAAGAGCTTGAGGGGAGTAAGGTGTTCATAGTAAGGGTTCACAAGCAATGTCTTAATTTTTTTTTTTTTTTTGTGGGACGAGGGTTCAAACTCACAACCTTGCACTTGCCAGGGAGGCACTTGTGCCATGGAGCTATCTCCCCGGCACAAGCAATGTCTTAAAAGAGGACAGAAGTCCTGACTGGTGGGTACCAGAAGCAAAAGGGGGCTTGGGGACAACTCTCCTCTGTCCCTAGGGGCTGCAGGATCCTGGCTCTCATCACTGGCACTAGACTTCATTCAAGAGGTTTTTAAGAGCTGGGTATGGTGGTGCATGCCTGTAATTCCAGCACTCAGGAGGCTGGGGCAGGAAGATCACTGTGAATTGGAGATCAGCCTGAGTAGTGAGTTGAAGGCCAGCCCAACTTCACAAGACTCTGTTTCAAACAAAAACAAAAATAAAAAGGGAAAAAAGAAGCTTTTATATTCACAGCCCTATAGAGGATATGACATCTAGTATTGCATCCTGCTGTAGTGTTAGGTGGGGTTATTAGCATTGCATTGAGCTTTGCAGCTTAGGAATCTTGAGCTGTACTAGGCAAATGGAGGTTCAGAGAGGGAGGCGGAGAGGCCAGGACCACATAGCACACAGCTGCCTGGGGACTTTTTTGCCCAGTGTTCTCCCTAGTTCTCCACCCATGTCTGTGACACGCAGGCAGGACACTGTGGGTACCTGGGGGGAACAGGGAGGGAATAACTACTGCTGAGTGGCTCTACGCTGGTGTCCTCTGTCCTCCACTTGGCAGGAAGGGGCTGGTAGCCTGGGGCTCACTCTGAGGGGCAGAATTATTCCCAGGGCTCTGCTAGGGATGTTTCCCGGGGAATCGGAATTCCCTGCTTCTTTTTCAAGGGTCACCATGAGCATCAGAAGCCCCACCTGTCCCCTGTCTCCACTGCACAGGCTGTTGATTGAACCTTGGTCTCATTCAAATGGCAGCTCTTCCAGGAGGCCCTGGGCAATCTCAGCAGTTTTTTGCTCTTCACCACTCCTAGAATTCCTAGTTTCAGTTTATTTTTCTGCTCCCCTGCAGACAGGAGTCCCCTTTCCACACTTGGTGGCCCCAGCACCCAGCCCAAAGCAGAGCTTGAGGTCTGGGTTTAATAATTGCTGTGGAGTCGACATCTTGTTCTACGTCAGCAGGAGGTGCTTCCTGCGGCCCTTTCTGGCCAGTGAGTGCCCTGCCAGGGCCTCACCCCTGTGGGACCAGCGTTTTCCTGAAGGCTCTGGCTGCGCTGTTTGGGAAGGAGTCCTAATGCATACTGCTGCCGCCTCAATTTCTGGAAGAGCTGTGTGTGTGTTCTTCTGTGTGCAGCGATTCTCCAAGCAGGTATTTTCACTCCAGTTTTATGGACCTGGTGACGGCCCAGAGATCCACGTGAGAGGCAGAGACAGGGATGCCCTTAAGCGTATTTGGCTCTAAACTCCTACACTTTGCACTGACCCTACTTAATATCCCTGTCATACCAGCTCCAAGCTGGTAGACCCAGAGTGCTCTGGGGTCAGGAAGGAGGACACAACTTTCTGGACAGCCACACATGCCACCACATTCTGTCCACCTGAAGGACACCCTCTGAAACTCATGGGGCCTGGGGCAGCCATAGGTATAGTGGGGGTCATGCTTTGAAGGGGTGATAAAGATCAGGGTGTCGCAAGCAGGCATGCTTGGAGTGGCTGGAAAGAAGCCATCTAATGGGGACAGCCTAGTGCTAGAGACCATAAAGTTGAGGCACAGATTTACTTGGTCCATAGGCTGTGCCCTTCCAGAGAAGGAGGCTGCCCTGTTCCTTTTTGCTGGCTTTTCCTTCTCTGTATGGACTGGACCCTCTGCTCTTATTTTTTTTTTTTCCCCTAACTGGCTATGCTGGCCTCACCTGGTCTTCAGTCAAATCTTCAAGTTTATGGAGGCTACAACTTTGGCACTGGAGGTATAGTCTTCTCCCAGATAACTTTGCTTTGTTGCAAAGACCTGGTGACAGAGGGATGCTCAGTGATGATCAGGATAGGGTGGTCCCATGGCTAGAGATAAGGAATTTCCTTCCACTCAGCAGCTGGCAGTCAGCTACCCTTTCGGTAGGTCAGTGCCCTGCTGCAGTGGGGGCTCAGGAGATGGAATGAAAGGGGACTTCCTTCCATCATGATGAACCACCTGGGACAATGTATGAGTGACAGCCAGCCTCAGCCACACCTTCCTTGTCCTCCTTCCTTCCCCAGGAGGGCCTCTGTCTGTTCATCTATGGCTCCCAGATGAGCTGCCTGCACCCACATGGGCAAGAGCTTCCTTGAACACTGGAGGTGACAGGGGAGGTCACTGGACATCAGGACAAAGTACAACCATTATGCCCTGGGTCCTATCACTGCTTCCTCTGTCTGGGACTACTACTGGATGCTGGCAGCCTTTCACACTCCTATCCACCCCCACCCTGTCCCTGTCCTTTCCCCTGGAACCCCTGTACCTTCCTCCTTGGTGCCTTCTGAGCTCTTCCAGAGCCACTAGCCCAGAGATGGGGACTCAGCAAGGTCTCTGCCCAGGAGGCTCTTGGTTTCATCCTCCCTCAATTTAGGGGTAACCTTGGCCTTGTTTGTGCCTTCTCTAGACATTCTTTGGGGAGACAGGCTTCTCTGATGGCCCTCACCCTGCAGTCACATGGGGACAAAAGATGAGTGGCAGGAGGCTTGTTCAGGGGAACTAACCCCTAGACACAGAGGATGTTCGAGGACACACCATGTGGTCTTAAGACTGTGGTTTTGCTTCTTTCTCCATTGTTTGAACACCCAGGGACTTGAGGTTTTAATTTGATGGCAGTATGATCACTGGTGGGCCTACCCAGGAGCCTTGTTGTGAAAGCCAGTGACACCATAGGCCATGGGATTCAGAGCTGACCCCTTCTCTGACTCACCTCCTGATCGTGTCTCTGGAGTACAGGGTGGAGGTGGGAGGCCAGACCCCACCCTGCACCCTGGTGCAGGTTGCTCAAAGCCCTTAGGCCAGGTTGCAGGCCTTGCTGGCTCTTGGAAATTCTGCACTGTCATCACCCTGGTTCCCGGGACACAGTCCACAGTAGGAGCTGAGAATGGCTTGTTGGAACACCTCGTTGTGTGCACTGAGGGTGAGCTGGGGTGCTGGGGCTGTGACATTACTGTGGATAGCTGTCCCTCCTAGCTTTGGGGTTCTGTTCTGAGACCTCCTCTTTATGCCATTTCCTCTCTAGGGACTGAAGTTGGAGTGAGAAGGATGCACGATAGGGGCAGGATTGAACTGTGGGTGCCTGAAGCTCCTGTCCTCTCCCAAGTAGAGATGTAGGAGGAGTTCTGGGTGCTGGAGGCAGAGGAGGAAAAATATATGGAAATCCCTTCCACAGCCCACTTGTCAGCTTGCATCAGGGACGTAGGTGAGGGGGCCTGGGCCAGGGGTGCAGGCAGGCCAGAGCATGAGGGATGGGAAGGTTGGGATGGGGTATGGGAAGCCAGCCCTTTTCCTATTAGGGCCTTCTGGACACCTAGCCAGTGGAATTGGGGTACCCTGGAGGTAATCTCGTGGCTGCACAAGTCACAGCACAATATACAGAGAGAGGGGGGCAGCTAAGTAACCGCCTCAGACCATTTTAGGTGTGCAGAGAAACTGCTTCTTTCTCTGTCTTAGTTGGACCTACCTGAGCCCCAGGTTGGCCCAGTCAAATCTGTGTGGGCAATGACACTTGCTGGTCCCTCTCTTCCCACAGGTACCAACTCCTCCACCCCCTGTTCCCTGGGAGAGCATGGAAGCAGCAGCTGGGCCAAAGCCCAACCAGGAGTTTTCCAAGGCTGGATCCTATATCCAAGGGTAGGGTGGGGGGCTTTGGGGAGCACTTAGGAAAGACACGGGGCATCTGAGGAGAAGGGAGTTTGGAGGTAAGGGCGGGCCAGGGAGAGAGGGAACCTGGAGGAGGAGCAGGGGCTCCTGAAGGCACAGGGTGAGAGTGGGGATGGGGGATGGAGAGACCCCCCCCCCTTCTGTTCAGAAGCTGAGCTGAGCCAGGGCTGGGGCGCATCAGCCTTGGCGCCCCGTCTGGTGGGAGCTCTGGGCAGCTGGCCTGTGGACGTTCTTGAGGGCTGGGGGTAGCTTTGAATCATTACTCCAGCCCAGGCCTTTCTCCGCCCCCACCAGACCCTGCCTTTGGCTCCCTGGCAACATCTGGGTGGGTGGGGGGTGGACGAGCAGGAACAAGGGCCTCTGTCTGCCCAGCTGCCTCTGCCAGGGGCTCTGCCAGACTCCGCAGTGCATACGTGGGCTTCAACAGGTCCTCTTCCCCTCCGAGTCGCTGACTAACCCCAGAACCACACAGCTTCCCGTTCTCAGCGCCACAAACTCGCTGCCAAATTCTCCTCTCCGGGAAGCTTCCCTCCACAGCTCCTAAAGACCCCATTCACCCCAGCTCCTCTGTTGTCTGTAGGCCAGATAACAGCTTCAGATAAGCACATGGGCCCTCCTGCACGCAGCACTGGACTTCTGCCCAAAGGGCCATTCCAGTCCCAAGCACGCAGCCCTTGGCGCGGAAGGATGCGGGGGGGCGGGGGTCAGAGACTGGGGCTGCGGGAGCCCCAGTTCAAGCCGGGTCCCGCTTAGGAGCCCACGAGGTGTGCAGACGGAGGTCACTAGGGGGCGCTCGGCCACCACAGGGAGCTCGTGAACTTGGGCGAGCCGCGTCTGCGTGAGCGAGGGCGCGTGTGCGTGCGTGTGCGTGTGCCGTGTGTGCAGGGGGAGAGTAAGGGGTCATTCCGGGATTCCAACAGATTCACGTCCCTCTCCCTGCCCCCTCCAATGTTCCCAGCAAAGCGGGAAAGGCGCTCAGGCTCTGTCCGCACATAACCCCACTTTTCTGTCCTCAGCCCACGGCCGTGCGTGTCTCTGAGCAGCGCATCAAGGGGGCGCATGGGCGACTCTCGGGTGCGAACCCTAGTGGGGGGCGCGCTTCCCCTTCGCCGCAATGGGCTCGGGGCCCAGACTTCGCCGCGTGTCCCTGGGGGGAAGGCGGTGCCGGCGGGGAGGGGGAGAGGCTCTGGCGGCCCGGCCCCGGGGCGTGGTCTCCGAGTAGGCGGATCCAGCCCTTTTTTCAGTCGGCTGGCGGAGGCAGGAGCGCAGAAGCTTGGGGCAGCCGGGCTGCGGAGAGGCCGCGCGCGGGGCACGGAGCCGGCGGCGGCGCGGCAGACGGGCCAGCGGACTCAACAGCCAGGGCTTCCTCACTGGGATCTGAGCTTCGTTTTTTTCCCCCTAGGGGTTTGACCCATCTCCTTTTTCCCCTTTAAACATTGTTTTAAGAAAACTGTGTTGTTTCCCATTTTAATTTATTTTTTGGCCCCCATTCCTCGCTTGAAATCGGGCCGACGCTTTGGGGAGATCGCTTCTTTGCTCCTCCAAATCACTTCGGATTTTGGAAAGCGTCGGAGAGAAGAGAGAGCTCCCAAGAGAAGTCGAGGAAGAGCGAGAGCGCGCCGCGGCCAGAGCGAGCCGCGCGGGGCACCGGGCGCAACCAGTGACCTGCTTTCGGGTGACCGCCGAACGCGGCGTGCGGGGCGCCCTCCCGGGACCGCGCGCCCACAGACGGACAGACGGACGCCGCCCCCGACCCGGCGTCCATCGTCCGCCCCCGGGGCCCCGCGCGTGGAGGCGGCGTGGAGGGGGTCGGGGCGCGCAGCACCGCGTTGAAACTTTTCGCGCAACTTCTGGGCGGCTCTCGCCCCGGAGGAGCCGTGGTCCGCGCCCGAGCCGCCGACCTGAGCGCGGCCAGCAAGAGAGCGAGCACGGGCTGCGAGGAGCAGCCGCCGGAGCAGGGGGAGGCGGAAGGCGAGGAGGCGGCGGAGGCGGAGCAGGGGCCGCGGCGGGCGCTCGGCTCTCAGGGGCCGGGCCCATGGACGGGTGAGGCGGCCGAGTGTGCAGACAGTGCCCCGGCCGCGCGCGCGCCCCAGGCCCCGGCAGGCAGCGGAGCCCGCCGAGGCGTGCAGGAGAGCGGGCCGCCCCGCAACCCGAGCCGCAGAGCGAGCGCGCGCCCAGCCGGCCGCGGCCGGGCCTCCGACACCATGAACTTTCTGCTCTCCTGGGTGCACTGGAGCCTGGCCTTGCTGCTGTACCTCCACCATGCCAAGGTAAGCTGCCGTGCCCCCCGGGCACTTTCCTGGCCGGGGCCGTGCGAGCGCGCGCGCCCGTGGCGGCTTCGCACTCCACGCGAGTTCCAGGGCCGGGCGCGCAGCGTCTCCCGCGGTCGCCCCGCGCGTGGGGGAGGGGGCGAGCGCCGAGTGGGGGGGCGCGGGAGCCCGGCCGCCCACGCGGGCCCTGCCCACCCGCTGGAGTGGCCGCACGTACGACCAGGGCCGCTCGGCAAGGGCGGGAGCCAGCCAGGCGGCGAGGGGGCTGGGCTGGCTCGGCTGGGGCTACTGAAGTTTGCGCCGGGCCGCGGGTCCCTGAGGTGGGAGTTCGAGCGGCGGGGCGGGGGCCGGAGCCCGTGGGCCAGGGGTGCCCGGACCTTGGACCCAGGAGGGCAGAGCGCGCGGAGGGGGTAGGGCGCGGGGGTGGGGGTTGCTGTCACTGCGCTGGGCTCTGCGGCCCTCGCTGCGAGTTTGGGAAAAGTTTCAGGATGCGTTCTAGCGGGACCCCTCGGCGGCCGGCCCACCCGCGCCGGGCCGTTCCCGCCCGTCACCGCTCGCGTCCCGCGCGGTGCCCGCCCTCCCCCGCCCGGCCGGGCGCGCGCGGCGCGGGGCCGATTACATCAGCCCGGGCCTGGCCGGCCTCGTGTTCCCGAGCCGCAGCCGCGGAGGAGCGGGGAGCCCCGGGCGGCGGGTGGCGCCCCTCCCCCGCCAGGCCTCCGCCGGAAGGTGACCTTTCAAAGAAGCCCCAGCCAGGGATCTGGGGAGCCTTCCCCGTCCCCTCTGTCTTCCCCAGCCCCGACCGCCGCCCTGTGCTGACAGGAACGTTCTGAGCCCCTTACCCCTTTTTTCACTCGAGCAAAGGGAAGCCTTGTCAGCCTCTTGGTTTTCACCAAGAGGAGCCGAATGACCCTCTCTGACCCAGAGTCCGGGAAAGGATGGTAACTGTCAGAAGTCTGTGGGCCAGAGCCCCCACCCTGTGTTTTGTGCTAACTCTACATAAAGTCCCCACTTGGCGATCCGTGCCTCCCCGTAACCCCCCAGAAGCTCCCAGAGAGCTGTACTGCTGCTTTTATGAGAGTGGGCTAAGGGAGGCTTGAAGACTGTCATCGCCCCACTTTACCCTTTACCCTTTTGGTGTTAGGGGAACCTGCTGTGACCCAGCCTGCACGAACTCATCCTGCTGTCCCTTTGCCCAGCTCTCTGGGCCGTGCACGCACACTTTGTCCTAGCAAAATCCAGCGTCGGAGCAGGTGGTTTTTCGGAACTACAAACTTGCTCGCAACTTGCCTCTCAATGCTCCCTAAGGGGTCCTGCTCAGCTCCTCCCTTCCAGCCTCTCTCCGCCCTCCGCAGACCTCTTGGAGAGGAGGCAAAAGGAAGACAGTGGGCAGGGGTCCCTGCTGCCACCGGAGTTCCTCAGACACTGGCACAAAGGCCTTGGCTCCTGGCCTCTAAGTGGGGAGGAGGGGGAGGAGTAGCTGCCTGGGCACAGCATGACCTTCAGAGGCCCCCAGAGAAGGGCACCTGGCCCCTCCCTGCCCAATACTGCCCCTCCTGTACCCCTGGTCTTGGAGGGGCCTGAAGATTCTGACCCCCTTTCTTTTTGAAGTGGGGGTTCAGGGAGAATGTCAGGGATGTTGCGCTGGTGGGTGGGGGCTGGGGTCTCTCAGGGGACTTCCATGAGGGTCTGTCCAGCTGGGCGCCTGGGAAAGGCCATTTTCCTTGGAGAGGGGTTTCCTCTGACCTTGGCCCTGGGGCAGGGTTGGGGGCCCTGCTGCCTCCCCTCCCACGTGTGTTGAGGGTACTTTGTGGGAACGGGTAAGACAGACATGGTGGGCCCTTGTCCACCCAATCCCCACGGTCTCGATAGCCAGCTAGAGGAGCAGGTGGGGAGGGGGCTTGAGGGAAGTGGGATGTCCAGGAAACGCCAGAAGCCTCGGCTGTCTGCTCTTGGGTTCACAGGGCTGGCTCCTTGACCTTCACAGCTTCTGGGGAGGGTTGGGGCTGCGCTGAACTGTGGAAGGAAAGGCTTCCCTGGATGCATTTAGGGAAGACACCCAGGGGAGAGGGGCTTTGGAAACAAACCCAGCTCTTGGGAGAGGAGCACAGGGTGAGGCAGGGTCTCCTTCCTATCTTCACCCTCCACACAACCTGTAGGGACACCGAGTATTCTTGGGGCTGAAGAGTACTGCTGGGGGAGGGTGACGGGTGCCTCTCTGTCCTCCACACCCCCAGTACCAGCTCACCCTGGTATTTGTCATGTCAGCAGGAGAAGGTCACCACGTTGTTTTGCTCGCCCCCAGTCCTTCCTTCCTGTCCCTGTCCAAATTTGTCCTCCTATTTGGCCTTAATACCCATAGTTTTTGACCAGGGAACCAGGGGGCCAGTGGGAATGAGGAGAGGGCAGTGTGAATAGGGGACAGGGAGAGCAACAGGATTCTGTGTTTATCTCCTGCATTATGAGCACCCCCCTCTTTGTGGTTAGTCTTTAACTCCTGTGGGTTCAGAGTTGGAGCAGCTTGGAGTGCTCAGAGCCTCGTACGGACCCCTGGCTGGCCCCCACTCCACTCAGATGTCTTGCAGAAGGCAGAGGCTGTGGCTGGGAGGATAGCCCTGAGGGAGGAAGGGCTGTCGCTGGGCTTTGCGTCCCTGTACCCATGCTATGCCAATGCCTTGCTCTTTGTTTTGTCCCTAGTGGTCCCAGGCGGCGCCCATGGCGGAAGGGGAGCAGAAACCGCGTGAAGGTGAGTCCCTGGCTCTTGGATGGTATCTGCTGTCACTGCAGGGCCCAATTCTTCCTTTGTACATCCAGGGGGGAGGGGCAGAGGAAGGTGAGGTTGGAGTCAGAAAGAGGAGTGGGCACCGTGAGCTTTAACCCTTCCTTTTCCTAAATCTCCTCTCTGTTACAGTCTCTGCTAGAAATAGTACTTGTTGCTTTTTGTCTTCTGTTTCCAGTTATGTTTTATTTGTAGCAGGAGCCGTGAGTATTGACAGGTAGCATTCAGGGACTCTACATTGGAAGGTCTACCTCCCCCAGGAAGGAGGATGTTCAGGGCTTCTGATGGGAACTCCCACCTCCACTTCAGCTTGAGTCCCTTTAGGGGTGGAGAAAGTCCGGGCGGGTGGCTTTGGGTGCTGTGAACTTCCCTCCCAGGCCAGCAGAGGGCTGGCTGTGGCTCCCAGGCGCCCCGCCCCCTGCCCAACCCTGAGTCGCTTGCCTTTTGTTCCGTTGTGGTTTGGAGCACCGGGATCCTCTGATTTCTCTGGGGACACCCTGGCTCTGCCTACCACTGAGTGTGGCCTTTGCTCCAGCCCCGGGCCACTCCCCCTTCCTCTCCTCTGAGGAAGGCCTGGCCCTAGGGGTCTTTGTCCAGTATGGTTTCCCTGACCCAAATCCAGTATGTCCAAAGTAGCTGGCCCGTTCTGCCTCCTTCCCTACCCCAGGAGCCCTTGTCTTGGCCCAGAGCCTGGCCTGCTGCCACTTCCTGGCCAGTGCCACTGTTGGGGGGGCTCTGCTCCTACTGCACCACCACCCACCCTCTCTGGCTTCCCAGTGGTCTCTGTGGTCTGGGAAAAGCAAGACAACCGGTCTTTGTTTGCTGGAGAAAAGCTTGTCTGCCATAAATAAGGAAAACCACGGAAGCTCCGTATTGGAGTGTGTGTGTCCACATGCCTGTGTGAAGGAGCACTGTGGGGGGTTCTGGTGGGGGGTCACCCTCTTCAGCTGGCCTTATGGATTCTGAGAGTTTTGTCCCTTGAGCATCAGCCCTGTTGCCCAGGCCAGGTCTTTGCTATTTTCTCCTGGGTTGAACCCCAACCCTGCGCCACCTCTGTCCCAGTCATGGTGAGGGGTCACTTTAAAAATTCTGGTTGAACCATCTGGCTCAATATAGACTTGGCTTTTAGAAATGCATTTCTCAGATCTCTGGTCCAATTATTCTTTTCTGATTATACTTTACCTTAACCTCTTGGGGGAAACATTTTGTGCCCATTAACCATGTGGAGAAGTAGAGCCACTGGGGAAGCGGGGACTGGCTTGGGCTCCTCCTCCTTGTTTTTTCCTTTTTCACGCTGTGGCTTCTTGCCACCTTCTCCACAACCCTCCAGATTGTCCACACCCAGCGTATTGCACTGCACCCCTGGGTCTCATCTTCCTTCACCTTTGGGAAGCAGAGTCAGCGGGGTGGGGGCTGGCAGTCTATTGGGCGGGCACTCAGTACGTCCTGGCGAAGTTCCACACCACATCACCCAGACAGGGGAAATACCAGTTGTTTTCAGGGCTGGAAATGGGAGAGAAACTCTCATGTTTCAGCCTCTGTTACTGTGTGTTCTTAAAGATCAGAGTAATCCACTCATACACGTGAGCAGAGGCCCAGAAAGGGGTGGGGCTGACCCAGGGTCACACAGAGTCGTGGCTGGAGCCTGGCCTTCCTGTGGCCTGGGCCATTTCTTCCCTCCTGTGCTGTGGAGCTCATCTCACGCACCTTGGAACAGCTGTGGTGGTGGGCTGCGCTGGAGAGTGGCAGATGGGGCACAAGTCACAGTCCTCCCACTGAAGTCCTATGTGTATTTAACCCCGCCCCAGTGGCCCAGAATTACCCATTCATGCTCCAGTGCACCCCAGGCACTGCGGTCAGCCTGGGAAACTGTCTTCTCCCTGGTCTCCCTCCAGATCAGCTTCTAGAAATGTTCTGCGGCTGCACAGTTTTTTCCATGATGCAAGTGGTTTGCCCTCTTGGGCGGGGTTATCGGTAGCTGGCAGGGACTGCACTGGGTGCCCGCCCACTGCCACCTGCTGATACCTTGTCAGCTCTCATCTGAGGAGGGGACTGGCCTGGGGCAAGGTACCTTCCCAGTCCTGTGTGCGACGTAGGTTTGAGAAGGCTTGGGTATCAGAGCTTTTTCCAGCTCTGCTGCTTGCGAGCAGTAGGGCATCCCTTCACCACCAGCTCCCATTGTAGAATTGGGTCCCAGTGGCATTTGGTAACAGGTACAGGAGGTGATTGTGAGAGATGACACCTGTGTGTACTGTTGTACAGTGCCAGCTGTAGTAAGTGCTCAATAAACAGCTGTTGGCCTGATTGGTGTTAAGGTGTAGAAGCTTGTAGGACAGCAGAACCAGGCTGACCAAGGTGGCAGGGGAACCTCAGGTGCTCCCAACAGGTGCACCCATACTCATTGAGCTCCATGGGCTCTCACAGTGAGGCAGTTATTAGGTATGACAGGCTCTCTCTCCTGGGTCTTGGCAACTTGTGAGATCTATAGAGAAGGATTTTTTTTTTTTTTTGGCTTGCTCAGGCTGCCTTAAGGGCGTGTCCAGTAAGGCTTCTGGAGCTAGGGATCGAACTCAGGTCCCCTGTACCTGACTACCTTTGCCTGAGCAGGCGCTTAAACAACTGTGCTAAGCCGCAGGCCCCCTCATGCGATCTATAGAGATGGAACCAGTCACCTTTTTTTTCTGTCATGCCCTGGACTCACATGTCACCTCTCCCTGTAGTGGTGAAGTTCTTTGATGTCTACAAGCGTAGCTACTGCCGTCCGATCGAGACGCTGGTGGACATCTTCCAGGAGTACCCTGATGAGATCGAGTACATCTTCAAGCCGTCCTGTGTGCCCCTGATGCGGTGTGGGGGCTGCTGTAATGACGAGAGCCTGGAGTGTGTGCCCACCGAGGAGTTCAACATCACCATGCAGGTGGGTCCCTGCAGGGGTGGGGCAGGGGCATAGGGAAGGTTGTTGGACTTTGGTGCAGGAGATCAAGCCATTTTCTGGAACATTTTGAGTAGGAGGAGCTTGACTTGCCCTGCCCAGCCCCTACCGTGTGTTGGGCTGGGACAAGGAAGTGTATGGGGTCTTAGCTGCTTTGGAAAGAAGACACCTACATTTGTGTGAAGCCCAGCCACCCTGCCTCCTCCCTGACCTTTGCTTCTGGGTTCAGGAGGAGCCTGATCCTGACACAGAGGTCCTTCTCCTCCTCCCTGGAGAGATCCTAGGGCCTCCATGGTCAGGAGCTAGGGGGGCGAAGGGTGTTTGGGAAGCTGGAGGGACTTCTTTGGGTGCTATCTGGTTATGGGTGCATCTTAGCCCAGACATGGTGAGAGTGGGGAAGCAGTTCTAAGGTAGGGTGGGCAGCTCTTGCAGAGGGGTCAGGGTGAGCTGAGCAGGGGTGACAAGAGGGAAGGGGGGGATGGTAAGAACCACGACCCGAATTCCCAGCCTGGCCAACCCTCGCAGCCACACCTCCCTCAAGAGGAGCAAGGGCTCCTTGAGGCCAGCAGGGTTGGGGGAGCCCGGTAGCCTTGGCTCTCTTTTGCTAGAGCCCTGGTCCCCGGCCTCCACCACCCACCCCTGCCCTTAGAATCCCTGGGCACCAAGTGACAGGAGCCCCGGGTGTCCCATCTGGGTATGGCTGGCTGGGTCACTGACCTCTGGTCTGCTTCCTTCCTGCAGATCATGCGCATCAAACCCCACCAGGGGCAGCACATCGGGGAGATGAGTTTTCTCCAGCACAGCAAATGTGAATGCAGGTGAGGACAGGCTGCAGGTGGTGCTGTCTCTCCCCCACCTTGGTGACTGCGGGCTTTTGACTTCATTGTGTGTTAGTCCCCAAATCTGTTATGTGGGCACAATGCCTGGCGATGTTGTTAGACAGACTAGACAAGTCACTGTAATACATGAAAGGGTTAAAAATGTGCAGTGTTAGATGTTCACCCTTAGTCGTGTTATTGCCAGCTCCATCTTTTTTTTCTGTTTCTTTTTTTAATTACTTTTAATAAGAAATTACAACGTGACAGTTTCAAAACACATTAGTAGTACATTCACAATGCCAGCTCCATCTTAATTCTTATTTTATTTTCTTCTCCTTCTCTACCCTTTGCAGACCAAAGAAAGAAAAAGCAAGGCAAGAAAAGTAAGTGGCTGTGACTTTAGCCCTTCTCCTTTTTCTTCGCTGTCATCCTCATGCTGGGCTTTGGCCTTCTCTCTCAGGGTCTCCGATGGCCCCATGCGGTCAGGGTGTTGGTCTCCCAGGAACCTGTGGTTGTAGCTATGGGTTAGAGCCAGCTTTGGGTTTATGGCTATGAGGTTAGAGAGAAAACCTTGTGTAGAACCTAATGTACCCCACCGGGAGGATTGGATGCCTTCTGGTCTACGGCTACTCCTGGCCTCCCTTGCTGCTTCTGTGTTTCAGGGTACAGTGTGACACTGGCTCTCTGGCTTGCTGCAGAGTGGGCAGAGGGAGTGGGTGGCAGAGAAATCAGCTTTCGTGTGTCAGAGGAAGTAGCCTCTTTTGGGGGCAACTTTGGCGTCGCAGTTTAGGGCTCTTGGTGCGTGCCTTCCTATGGGCAGTGGGGTAGGTAGCAGGCATGGCCCTCTTGGCCAGGAGGGAATGAAGAGGGTGGTATGGTGGCCACTTTTGGAGGGTTTCTCTTGGTTGTTGTGGAACAGGGTAGTGTGGGAAACTGGTTCTGGGAACAGTGACCTTCAGCCCTGGTGAGCAGCTGGCACTGAAGGGGCTAAGTGCTGGGAAGGAGAGACTGAGAGAGAGCACCATGCCCTACCTCTGTGTCCCATCTGCCCTGCTGCTGTAGGACTTCATGTCCCCAAGCTTCAACTCCTGCCTACTCCTAAAGCCCCAGCTTCCAGAATTGCTATGACTTCCAGAGCAACTGCATCGGAGGATAGGTTGAGAGAGAGAGAGAGAGAGAGAGAGAGAGAGAGAGAGAGAGAGAGAGAAACAGACAAGCAGACAGACAGACAGACAGACAGACAGACAGACAGACAGACAGAGAGAAAGCCTCTTTCTCTCTACTTTCCACCTTGCCACCTTCCCTGGGCAGGGGACATGTGAAGGAAGGTGTGTCTTCCTGCAGAGTTCTGGTTCCCTGAGGGCAGCAGGCTGCAGCTTGTCCCCTTGCTCATTCCTCACTTGCCTGCTTTGCCCATGCAGAGAGAGCAGGGCCTGCCTGGGCTCGAGATCTGCTACAGTGGTACAGGCTGTGGACACTCCCTGCCAAGTGCTGTTAGCTCCTGTCCCCGCGGTCCCTTGACTCTACTACCCCTGCCTGCTACAGTGAGCCCAGCCCAGCCCTTTCCCTTCATCCCCAGCCCAGGTTGAAGCCAGTTTCCAAGGTAGCTGCTCCCTTGGAGGGACCCTGTTCTGCTGCATTTAGAAATGCACTTCTCATCTGGACTCCATTCTTTATATCCTTGACCTTCAGGGTCAGCCTGGAACAGGGTTGCTGGGTCAGGTCTGACAGGAGATGGAGCCCCTGGGCCCCCTCTAGTCTCATTTTCTACCCTAAGTCTTGATGTGAGTCATATGACCACCCTATGGTGGCCAAAGCAAAGAATTGAGGCGCCAGGCTTTGTTTCTGTTGTCCCCCCTTCCTGTCCCTTCCCCTTCTAGTCTTGCGCTCTCTGTCTGTCTCTTTTTATTTTCCAGAAAATCAATTCGAGGAGAGGGAAAGGGGCAAAAACGAAAGCGCAAGAAATCCCGGTATAAATTCCTGAGCGCTGGTGCCGATAATTCCTGGAGCCTCCCCGCGTCCTTTCCCCGCCACCCTACTCTCCCTCGGCCTCTCCCGGTTCTTCTGCCCTCCTTACCCCAGTGTCTCTCTCTCACTCTCACCGTACTAATGGGCACCAATGGGTAAACTGGTGGTGGTATTGTGGGCCAGGGGCTGGGGTAGGTGTGGGGGAGTGCTGCGTGGGCCTGAGGATTCAGAGAGGGGATTCTGGCTTGGCTGGGCACACACAGGCTTTCTCTCACCCACTGGGTGCTGGTGGCAGTGGGCCTGTGTTGGTACGGGTGCTGGGCACTGGGTCCCATGCACCCAGCTGGTTTCCACTACTGGGCTTCTCTACATGTCTGGAAGATAAATGGTTGGGTAGGGGACACAGAGAGGAAGGGACGTCATGGTGGGTGGTGGCTTATTGTGGGCTGAAGGAGGAATGTGGGTGCAGTAAGCCCTGTGCCATGGCCCCTACTCACTTATCTGGGAAGTATCTTGGCTCCTCATGGACTTGGGACTTTTGGAGGGAAATAGCCTTCTAGCATGGCCCATAGTACCACAGGACTCTCCGAGGGCGTCCCTGTGTTCCCACTATGAGAGCACACAGTGCCTTTGGCTGGGACCCTTGCCCTGTCTGGGGTTGCCTGACTTTGCTGGAGGGGCCTGGGCACAAGCCTTGCCTGGCCCAGAGGTGCCCCAGTTGATCTCATGGACCTTTGATTGCTGCCCTCAACAGGGGCAGAAGAGTCGAGCTGTGCCCCTCTGGGGACGGCAGCAGTTGGGGCCCTGTGGCCCAAGATGTGCCCTGCATGGCCGTCCTCTCCCTGTGCGCTCTGCCCACTTGTGCCCTGCTCTTCCTGGGCCAGGCATCCTAGCCAGTGCTGCCTCTGTTCTTGCTCTCTGTCTTCTGCTGTGCTCTGCTCCTTCCAGGGTGTGGAAGGATGTGGAGGCCACACGCCAGCTGGGGGGCCGCTGCCATGCGTCAGGGGTGTTGCATGGGTTTTTCTCTCTCTGCTGACGCTCTAGCTTAGATGTCTTTCCTTTTGCCTTTTTGCAGTCCCTGTGGGCCTTGCTCAGAGCGGAGAAAGCATTTGTTTGTACAAGATCCGCAGACGTGTAAATGCTCCTGCAGAAACACAGACTCGCGTTGCAAGGCGAGGCAGCTTGAGTTAAACGAACGTACCTGCAGGTTGGTCGCCAGAGGGTGGGCAGTGAGTCAGAGAGGGGCGCTGGAGGGACAGAGAGCGCGCGTGCGCGTGCATGTGCGCCCGCCAGCTGCTTGCCCGGCTTCTCCTGCCTGCCTGGCCACTGCCCTCTTCTCTGCCCTCCAGACCCCGTGGGGCTGTGGGTGCCGACTTGGCCTAGCAGGCCTGCTCTGAGGTCGCCCTGGCTGCCTGCGTGGGGAAGCTGGTTAGGGTCTGTGTGGTTTGGCTTCACGTGGTCTGGACGCAAACTGTGTGTTGTATCCTGTGCTCCGGCTGCTGGTGGTAGCTGTTGGCGCTGATGTTTTGACTTTCATCTGTGCTGATATGGAGAAGCGGAGCCCGTGCTAGGGCCTGCAAGTGAGGGCTGCCGGCCTCGTGCTGCCCTCTAACGTCTACATGGCCTGCTTCTCAGCCCCAGGCTTCCATAGGGATGGAGGCCTCTTCCCGAAGGCTGGGGCTCCTGAGCACAGCGCTCTGTTTTAGGTATAGCATGGGCAGTTCTGCATGCATGAAGCATGTAGCATCAAGAGCTCTAGGTATTCATATCCTGTCCCAGTCATGGTGACAGCCCTGGTAGCCTGTACTTCTCTAGGTGCCCCAGGATGGAACCAGGAGGGCCTGGCATTAGACTATGGACTCTGAAGCCCAGGCCTGGCTTGCTTACTTAGGGACCTCTAAGTGTCTATACCTCGGTCCTTTGTCCCTGAAGATTGAGGAGGGACCAAGTGCATGTATGAATACTGCATGGTTGAGGACCATGATGGTGACATCTCTAGTGCCACTATGTCCTTGCTTGAAGGATTGCTGTTGTGACTTGTAGGCGTTTAGGGGACACGGAGACTAAGCTGTGTTTTGCTTTGAGTTCTGTCTGTCTTGGAGCTGTGTGGGGACAGGAAATGTGCACCAGTGCCGAGGCACAGCCTCACTGTGGGGGCTCAGCTTCCCAGGGCTCCCAGGGGAGATGAGGAACTTGGCACTTTAGGGTTTCTGTGATTATTCTAAGAGGGGACATGTGCCTGGCTGTACCCCAGCTTTGCTGTATCCCAGCTCACTCTACCAAGGATCAGTTCGTCAGCCAGGGGCTGAGGACCCCACACAATAGAGATGACAAAGGACCATCAGCTGGCAGTAAGGGTCTGAGAAGGTGTCTGATGTCCCTGTTGCTGAACAAGAGCAACAAAGCCGCCGACCTGTCTCTTGTGGCCTAGACTGAACATGGAGAAGACAGGCAATGAGGCCTGGCCTGCGGTTGCTAGCCACGCAGGAGAGATGTTCTGTCACCCTTCTGGAGCCCAGGCTCTTGAGTCCCCTCTCTTGGGGACCTCACATTCCCAGGGGAGTCCTCTATTCACTGGCTGCCCCTTCTCCCTGGCCCTGCCTCCTTCTTGCTGAATGAGTCCCTGGAAATGGATCCAAAAACCCTTTCTCCACAGAGACCTTCTAGTTAACTTCCTCCACTCTCATCCACCAGCTTTGCAGTGTCACCTTGGGTCTGGCCTCGGGCACGTGTCCATTTGTTGCTTTGTGAGGTGTTCCTGTGTCTTGTCTTGTCTCCCCTCGGTTGCTGCGTGCACCGAGGCTTCATGAGGGCAGGGCTGGGCATCCGCCCCAGGACCTTCCCTATGCTCCGTCCTGCTGTGCTAGGTATGGAAGGGACCCCGGACTCCCCAGGCATGGAGCGCTTCTGGCCTCACCACTAGGTTTCCTCTGGTGGCCTAACCCTCCGCCTCTGTCTGTTGTCCCGTTAGATGTGACAAGCCTAGGCGGTGAGCCAGGCTGGAGGAAGGAGCCTTCCTCGGGATTTCGGGAAGCAGACCTCTTACCAGGGAAGATGGATGCAGAACGACCGAGACTCACCACGCCGCCGCCACACACCATCACATCGACAGAACAGTCCTTAATCCAGAAACCTGAAATGAAGGAGGAGGAGACTGCGCAGAGCACTTTGGGTCCGGAGGGCGAGGCTCCGGCAGAAGCATTCCCGGGCAGGTGACCAAGCATGGTCCCTCTTGGAATTGGATTCGTCATTTTTATTTTTCTTGCTGCTAAATCACCAAGCCCGGAAGATTAGAGAGTTTTATTTCTGGGATTCCTGTAGACACACCCACCCACATACATACATTTATATATATATATATATATATATATATATTATATATATAAAAATAAATATATATATTTTATATATATAAAATATATATATTCTTTTTTTAAATTAACTTTGCTAATGTTATTGGTGTCTTCACTGGATGTATTTGACTGCTGTGGACTTGAGTTGGGAGGAAAATGTCCCTCCCAGAACGCGACAGGGAAGAGGATGGGGTGAGTGACCCTGGTGAGACCGCGTTGTCCCTTCTAGGGAGGCCAGGGTCTTCTCCCCTGCCAGGGAACATGCAAAGCCAGGGCACGGGGGGCAAATCTGGCTCGCTTCCGGGAACATCGACAAACCCAGCCCTGGCTTCCCTGAGCCTCCATCCAGAGTCACACGTACAGAGACAGATGAGAGGTACAGGGATGAGGTCGCCGGCTCAGACAGGAGTCGGAAGCCTCAGGACACGGAGGGCTTATGGACCCCTGCCACGTGCTGCCTGGAAGAGTTGGAGCCTGGCCGCCTTCACCTGAATTCACCTACTTCCTGGTCACCCCGGAGGCCACGGATGGGTGAAGGAGAGGGACAGCAGTAGAAGATGCACCCAGCGACTGCTCTCCAGGGGCCCCTCATCCTCTCCCTGCCCCCCACCCCCACCCCATGCAGCCCAGGATGGTGTTGCATCCTCAGACCATGGAAACCACTAGTTCTGTCCCCCAGGAGCCCTGGCTGTGTGTGAGTGGTTGTCCCTTCTGTTCTCCCTGCCCCTCCCCTCCCCTCCCCGAGGCACAGAGAGAAAGGCGGGATCCTGATGCCCACCACGGAAACAGAGAAAAGAGAAAGTGTTTTATATACGGTACTTATTTAATATCTCTTTTTAATTAGAAATTAAAACAGTTAATTTAATTAAAGAGTAGGGTTTTTTTTTTTCAGTATTCTTGGTTAATATTTAATTTCAACTATTTATGAGATGTATCTGTCCCTCTTTCTTGCTCTCTTATTTGTACTGGTTTTTGTGTATAAAATCCATCTTTCCAACCTCTCTCTCCCTGCTTGGTGACTGTCACTGGCTTGTCGCGAGCAGGTATTTAATTTGCTAACACTCAGCTCTGCCTTCCCCGTTTCCCTGGCTCCCCACCACACATTCCTTTGAAATAAGGTATCAATATACATCTACATACTATATATATATTTGGCAACTTGTGTTTGTGTGTATATATATACATATATATATATGTTTATGTATATATGTGATTCTGATAAAATAGACATTGATATTCTGTTTTTATATGTAAAAAACAAAACAAGAAAAAATAGAGAATTCTACATACTAAATCTCTCTCCTTTTTTAATTTTAATATTTGTTAT